>CM056390.1:18943628-19043286 GCA_029718625.1 Synaphobranchus kaupii
AAAAGTGTTTTTTGGTCATAATGCAAAATGCTATACTCCTAATCTTGGGCTCAAAATCATATATAGCATGCACAATAGAAACAACTGAACCAAATTAGATTGTATTTCATGCTAAAGTTTATCATAGTGTCAGAACAGTGGATATGTTTATCGTTGAAGTTTAATTATTAGTGCATTTTCAAATACAATGGCCATTATCAAATAATGCGGTCAAACACAAAATACTTGTTACCAAAAAGACTATGCAATGGTCATTTCCTCATAAATGCTTGAAATTATGTACAGAAAGCATCCCCTGTGATAGACTGCAGTTTTGCGCTTGTGTTTTTATGAAAGACAAACAAATATTAGATTAGATTATATGAAGTTTAATCATTAAAGAAAAATCATACAGTAATGCAGTACTGTAAACTCAACTGTATTGTACAGTAAAAGCAAAAACAGTTACAGTAACAACAAACTTTACTGTAAAGTAAAAAAAAAACAGCTTCTCGGTGCTTAAGTAGCATTTTGCCTCTCCGCTGCATTTGGCCACAGAATTTGTCGACGTCGCATCTGATGTCTTCGTTGGCAAGACAGCGCTGGTAAAATCTTTTAGAGTGCCTTATCCACCCCTGACACTGCTGGCTGTAATGTTGCATGCCTCATCCATGGCCTGAAGGAGCGCTTCCTGCTCATATGGACACCTATCGTATACCTTCCACCTCCAGGCCGAGAAAAACTCCTCGATGGGGTTCAGAAAGGAGGAGTAAGGTGTAAGGAATTGGAATCAGAACTCTGGATGGGCTGTAAACCAGTCTTGCACAGCCAATGCACGATAGAAGTTTACATTGTCCCAGACAATGATGAACACCATCTGAGCATTTGGCTGTACAAGACGGTTGTACAGCCATCCAGAAAAATGTATGAGGCGCACGGAGTTGTATGCCCCCAGCAGAGGGTCAGGCTGACCAATCAGGGATGGATGTGTGTGGGCCTGCCCAATGGTCTCAGGGCCGGGTCTAGGCAAACTAGGCATGTACAGTACCTATTACCTATAAACTGTATATTTACTGTACATGGTTCACGACCATGACCACGACCATGACCCTGTCCTTCGTTACCAACCTCAACCTCACTGACCTGCTCCATGTTGTCAGAAACTACCATTCAGGTTTCTAAGCAGCCTTTTTTGTAGTGGTGAAGATATTATCAATTGTGTTGCAATGCTACTCACCTGGGCAAGGTTGTTGGAAGTACTGAGACATGACTACAAACACCTGTTGAATTGATTTAGTGATCTGCATTTGTAGTAATAAGCATTTGAACATTGTTGTAATATTAGGTGGCTGTATTCTGAGAATGGAGCATATGATTTAGAGTTTGGCACTTTGTATTAACAGTTTTGCACTTTGTATGTCAGCATAGGATGTAGTGTCCTAAGGTAAGAATTCTGCAAGTCAGTTTAGCACTTTGTGTACACTTTGTATGTCAGCATAGGATGTAGTGTCTTAGAGTATGAATTTTGAAAGTCAGTTTGGCACTTTTCATTTGAGTTTTGTACATTGAAATTCTGCTGTGCAAAATGAGTCAAAGCAATCGTAAAAAACTGCAATAAGGGAACACTTTGGATCACGTTTTCTAATCTTTTCTGCGGATCCTTCCATTTAAGTTGCCATTGTTTGCGTCCCTGGATTGTTGTCTAATTTTGCAACTCCTGCTGAATTTGCATAAGGCGGCGCCTCCAAGCTGACATTTGAATGTTACTCAAATTACTTTGGGCAGTCGGCCATCAATATAATTTGCATAAATCATTGACTCATTCATCTCTTCTTTGTTTGTATTTTTCTAATTCTTCTTTTTGTTTTTTATGATTTTCAGTTTTCTGATTGTAGCAAGTAGATCCTTAACAAAGTGTTGTTAAAAGCACTACTATCATTGGGCTGTAATTTACATAATTATATTCGATACAAAGTGTAATGAATGTTTGTGGTCTGCTGAACATTTTACATACATATATTACAGACCCGTAATCTGTATATTTGGTCCTCGAGTCTTATATTCACATTTCCTGCAAAAGCATTGCAAGGAAGTAAAACCCTGCCAATCTTTACTGAGGATAAATGTAGCTAGGTCTCAGTTGATGTCTCATTTGTTGTTACCCTCATTTGCAATGCATATTTGCTGAGAAAGGTCTTCACCAGTCATTTCTGGAGAGTTTGAAAGTACTCTGATGCATGCCTGCTTCCTGAGCAGGCCAGAGTAGAGTATTCTGTGGTGAGAGTGAAGATCAAGGATTTTTTCATGTACTAGTGTCAGAAAACATTGCGCAGAAGAGCATCGTGTAGTGAAAAGAATGGATAAAAAAGCACTGTAATCTCGAGCCCCCAGATGTCAAAGATTACTTGGTCAAAGGGGATAGGTTCACAAAGTGGACAGAGGTGAGTTAATCTGAAGTTCACGTAAACCTTCTTGAAACAAGATCTTTATCTGAATCTTCTTTTTTTTGTATTCAACATTTCCTGTGTGTTGCCATTGTTATGTAAAAGATTATCGGCTGTTCCATGCAAATATCTGCACCGATAACTCAACATTAGGTGCCATAGAAAAAAAATAGTATGCATAAAAAACATTTTCTTATCAGTTTATTAACTGTGTGGGATTATGTACTGACAGACTAGTATTTGACTCAACACAAATCTCACTTTAAAAATAGTTTCTGTAAATTTGATTTGGCTATAGGGATGATAGATGACACAACATGTTTTGAATAATGTAAAAGTCAAACTTATCAGGAAAGAGTTTGATTGGAATAAATCTGGAGTCTCAGGTGGTCCAACCTCACAGGGAATTTGAGTGAGATGCTCTGGAAGGTTTTGTCTGAACGATGAGTCATCTACAAATAATCAGAAAGCAACATTTCCCCTTCCATCTACTCACCCAAGTAAATAGTTCAGAAATTTACAGTATGTAAGCTTGATGAATTTGAAATAACTTTCCATTTGTCTTTTCTAAGCTTTTTTTAGCATCCTGTTCCTGTTTTGTTTGTAGTATCTTGTTCTCTGCTGTTGTCATATTCCTATATAGAATATGCTGTTTGAACACTTCAGATGTTGTTTAGGACAATAGACTTTGATGTGCAATAACTGAAGCTTCAGTTCAATATTTTACATTGGTTCATATGCAAATAATCCATTTTGAAACACAATCCAATCATACGCATATTTATTTGCAAAATGGCAATCAATATTATGTGTTTTCTCAGGATAAATCAAAGACATCAGTTGTTACCATGAAAATGGACCCAAAGGGCTACTACCTTTACTGGGTTAATCAGAGCAGGGTAAGTACTACGCCACACTCCCAGTCAACTTAGGCACTTCTCACAAAGGATATGGCATTGAAATGACCAGGACAACAGCGATTGAAGACCCTTGTCCTAAAAGTACTGAAGTCACATTTTTAGACAATTCAAGTTGAGCATCGAAACATGTTGTATGTGTTTAGCTAAGTCCACCCTATAAATATTGTTAACAGAAAAGGTGCCTAAGCAATGCATAAAAACAACAAAACTTTTAATGGCTGATTTTATGGATCAATGATATTTTCGGATTAGATTTTCTCAAAATAGACACTTTGTGACTTTAGTACTTTTAGCACCAGGGTCTTCAATTGTAAATGATTATACGTGTACTTATAGGCACCCTTATCTAGGGTGAAGTTCACAGCTGGGTAAATAAGGTGACGTATTTACAGTAAGGTAGGCCTACTCATAGGATCAAACGCGCCATGACGGTGCTCAAACAGACGCAGCAAAGCCACAGAGTGTTGGATCCTGAATTCAGAGCCTGCACCAGAGTGCCATTCTACTGAACAGCGCAGGGACATATTGATGAAAGCTGAGGAGGGCCTGCCAAGCTGTTCGCTTCTGAGACGTGCGTAGGCAAGCAGCGCTTGCTGAAGGAAAGCCGAAAACAGCTGATGCATTGCTTCAGACCGCACAATACTTACAAACAGTACACATTCAAAAATGCAGCATAAAAAACAATACAATACAATAAAATATAACAAAAACACTCACATACATACTATATATTTAGTCATACTTTATATGTTTTCATACGTTGAATACATTACGCATATGTTTATATTTAGAAATGCATTCATACAATGTGTTATTCATGTTACTTGTGCAGCTTTGCACTGCAGTTCAATACGAGCCGCTAACCTACATCTGTCATCGCCTGCGACAAACATCTAGTTGTTTTGTGATTTCTTACGTAAATCAATTTAACACTTTTACAGGCATGCTAACTTCTCTTTGCTGAGAGGGAGCAAATAATGAGCATCACCACGATTCATAGAAATGAAGTGTTTCTGTGGTTGCTCAGTTTGTTTTTATGTTGATGTTTTTCAATGAAGGAGATGACAATCCTCGATGTTGCCAATATCCGGGACACGAGATCAGGAAAATATGCCAAGCTGCCTAAGGTGAGTGCGCAATTCCAGGGGTGTAATCTTTGAAATCACTGCACATTACAAATCCAAATCTGAGAAGACTCACTGCTTATCCACCTATCGCATATGCCTGCAACTTGAAGCAGCTTGGTTAAAATCCAGTCCACACAGAAGTCCAATATGCTGATGTGTGTTTTTTTGTGCTTATAGGGGAGAACGCAGGAGAGAGAGAGAGAGAGAGAGAGAGAGGAGAGAGAGAGAGAGAGAGAGAGAGAGCACTCTGCCTTTGTTTGTGTGTCGTCATCCTTGTACGCATGCTGTGCTCTGCAGTACTAAGCCCCTACGGGGGAAAAAAAAAAACCTTTAGAATCCCCTCGGAGACGCTCATGAATTATGGATTAATTTCCATAAAAGAAACTGTGTTTGCTCGAGGCACAGCGGCGCATTAGTCAGCCAATGTCATTGTTCTGCAACACGCAGTGTCTCACATTCGCTTAATAGGGCGTATGAGTTTATTTGGTGGACACAGGTGAAATCTCACTCTGTCAGATTGAAAGGAGACATTATCAGGATTGCGATGTTCTTCTTTTCTCGATGTTGTGTAACAACGCGCCGATCCAGAGGGCCGCCACAGCCGCTAGCCTGAAAGGAGGCGACTAAATGAGGCTGTTCACGTTGTTCTGCTATGCTCCATTCTCGCTTATTCTAACTCATCTCTTCCCAGTGCTGCACCTTGTTGTTTTTTTCTGCAGATTATTTGCCTTGCAAAAGAAAAACTCAGTCTCTCTCTCTCTCTCTCTCTCTCTCTCTCTCTCTCTCTCTCTCTCTCTCTCTCTCTCTCTCTCTCTCTCTCTCTCTCTCTCTCTCTCTCTCTCTCTCTCTCTCTCTCTCTCTCTCTCACACACACACACACACACACATACACACACACACACACACCACACACACACACACAGTTTCACCTGCACACACATACACACACACAGCACACGTGTACATGAGTAAAACCACATTTGTTTATTATATAAATGTAATCATTTATCTCCATCAGAGAACAGCTGTGTGATCTATAGGGCAGATCGTACCGTGCAAACCTAATGTACAGACCATAGAATGAACAGTGTGATAGACGGTTTAAGAATCTTTCATCGTTAACCGTCTCCATAGAGATCTACTGCGTCTCTCCATGCTTCATATTCAGGGGTCAGGCGTAACATCGTGCAGTATAAAACAAAAACTTTCTTACCATTCTTACCATCACCATTACTTTTTAAAATATATTCACAGGATTGGATTACATTAAACTACATTGCGACTAAAATACTGATAACGGAGCCTAGGTTTTGTGTACTGATGGACTGTTCTGTTATAGCTGTACTTATCTATTGTATGCAGGTTTATGTGAGCTGGTGGATCCATGTGCAGATTCAGTCAGTCTGGAGACTTTTCTACACAGTATTTTCTTACTTGTCATTGACAAACACGACCTGCCAAAGATTTACTGCCAGCATCAAGTTTGTGTGTCATTAGTGGCAGAGTGGTTTTGAGTGACTGGAGGGATGTTTACACAAGCTGATGGTTCCAACAAGCTGAGTAGCATAAGCCCTTATGTGCTGGAGACATAAAAAAACAAAATATAAACTTAGCAGATTTCTTAATGTGAATGTGTATGCGTACTTAAAAATATATTTTAGTAACCAAGCTAAAATGTGCTGACACGGGGTTGAACGTTGCTGAATTCGATTCAACAGCACACAAAGATGGCTTGGCTTTATTTGCCTTTATTTTGCTCCATTTTTAAGATCTCTGCCACCAGAGATCTCACTGGGGAATGTCTGACACCGGTGAACGTCGACTAATTTACTTCATAAAGCGGTGCCACTTGCATTTTTCTGTGCTCTGGGATTATTAAAGTAATTAACTGTTGCTTTGTGGCTGCTCTGTATTAAAAGATTATTGGAGGTCTTCACGTGACATTACATTCACATTAGGCGTTTTGAATGTGCTGTTCTACATTACCTAGGTGGCTTTTTTTAGAGGGTGTCAGTCTCTCAGATGGAAAATTACCACTGCCTCACACCCAGGGCTCTCTCTGTTCCCTCGCTCTGCACTTTGCATGCAGTTTGTCATTTGCCTTGTTGGTTAGCTTTCACCTTTCAGACACCCTGGGTATGAAAAGCAGATGCTGTGGATGTCGAAAATCATGTGCTCACTGGATCTCTGAGATAGTGAGAGAGAGAGAGAGAGAGAGAGAGAGAGAGAGAGAGAGAGAGAGATTGCTACACATGTACATGTCTACATACCAGCCCCTGCTTCTATGGTTACGCTTTATTCACACGCAAAATTGCTCCATCACTATTATGTGAACTTGCCTCTCCTATTCACCAGTTATTCAGCATACTGTTACTGGTGCAACATGGGTAATGTTCATAAAAAGACTAAGAAAACAATCAATAACTGCTTTAATAACAATGATACACATACAACATATTTTTATCTAAGAATGACTTGATTCTTAGTTTAATTACTCCTATTTTCTATTTATATCTACAGAATCCTAAGGTTCGCAATGTGTTCAACATGGACTTCCCTGACAGTAACCATTTGGCCAAAACCCTGACAATCGTGTCAGGCCTTGACACAGTCAACTTAACATACCACAACTTCTTTGCTTACAAGGAAAATGTTACACAGGTGAGCTCCATATAGGCAAAGCGCAAACGGGTTGATCCAGAATAGAGCCGGAGTATTGCTCTTTATTGTGTAGAAAGAGCACTTATTCTCCAGCACTCGGGTGGGCCTAACTGCTGTTTGAGAGCATACCTGCCAAATTGCATTATCCTCTACCCACAGCATGGAAATGTTGTCTCTATGGTGATACAATATATGCTTCTAATGTATTATTTAATTACACAAATATCCTTTTTCAACTTTGATTTAAAAAAACCCATTCCTTGCTCATAGTCAGTTTAATTCAGAATTGAACTCATACTGAACTCTGAACTAGTAATTACGTTGGCTCTTTCTATATGCATTGCATTAACCCTAAACCCTGAACTATTTTGTTCAAATACAATAATACAACACCTTATATAGCTAAGTTAGGGGTCAGGTATGTAATGTTTCTCTGAATCAAACAACAATTGAACGAATATAAGCATTATCATGGTCTGATGTCTGGTTACAGGACTGGGCTGCTGCTATCCTGGCAATTGCCTACAACACACTGAGGAATAATGCATGCAGGCAAATCTTCATGGAGAAAATGTGAGTACTATGTGTGGACTTGTTTCGCACACGGTTCTCTGGAATATAGGATTAGGTTCCGTCCACTTGTAAAAGGAACATAAGAAATGTCATCATGAGTGGCATTATGACTAATAATCTGCTAGGAGAGATTATTAAGGACATGCATGATTTCATAGGTACATAAAGAAAATAATAAATGATGTCACTCCTGTATATAAGAAATACGATTTGTAAATTGTCAGCCATGTTGTAAAGTGATAGGTGTGAGGCATCCCCATAAAAAGGGAGAGGAATTGGCCACCCTTAGAGTGATTTTGTGAGTGTTGCGCAGTTGGACCTGGGATATGAACCTTCTCTTCTGCTCTGTACAGGTACGTCTGGATCTCCCTACAAACCAACAAGGATGGCAAGATCCCAGTCAAGAAGTAAGTGATGGGTAAAAATCACAATGTCCAGGCTTAATAACAAAGATGCACATTTCTAATTGAATAATACAGGAGTAAGCAGCTCTGACGGTGGAGTGCCAGAAATGCTTCTGTGTTTCTGTTCTGTCCAAAACCATGAAACTCATTAACTAGGTTGACTATTAGGCTAAACCGACACGAGTAATCATTTGCACAAGGCACACAGTGTTGTTGCTAGATTGCGGCCCACCGGGATCGCTTGAATTATGACTGAAAATCTTAGCAAGTGGAAACCGCACATCCTGAGCTGTTAGCCTTGAAGTGGTCATATACACAACATCACAGAATCTATAGCCACAACCAAACGTTAGGCCGCACGCTGAGGCTATATCCTTGATTTATGACTGTTGTGTCTTACCTTTTAGTATCTACAAGATGTTCCCTGCCGACAAGAAGAGAGTGGAGGGCGCCTTGAGTTCAGCTCACCTCCCTAAAGGAAAGGTGGGACTGAGGCCCCTCAGCTTAGTAGCATCCTGGGATTTCCTGAGTATTTCTTTGTACTTTTTTGTGCAAAATGTCAATCAAGTCTGATGGCCCTAGAAGTGCCACTCTTGCCACACTCATGTGCACCCAGCTGGGGACACATTGGCTTTGTATGCGTCGAGCCTCTCTAACATTAGCGAGATAGCTTGGATAATGGGTGCGAATGTAATGTAACACCATGGTTGGTCTGCTCTGCAAGGGGGACACAATGAAGCCTGACGTCTTTACTGAAGCTGCATTCAGAGCCTTCCTGATGCAGCTGTGCCCCAGGCCTGAAATCTACGAAATCTTCACCTCTTTGTAAGTCTCCTTCATGTACGTAGGTACAAATCCGGTACCCTTTATTTAGAAATATGAATTGTAAAATTATGCAAAAACCATCATGAAATATTGCATGCCAGAGTTAAAAAGCTAACGATAATTCTGACCAATGCTAGGCTTTTATGCACTCAGTGGGCAGATTCTGCTGTAAGTGCATTTGATCTGATAAGTTCCCTTTGGCTGATGGGGCCATTGGCTCATTCTAATGAATTTTTCATACAGTTGTTGACCCTCTGTTGCCTCTACCTAGCTCATCCAAACCCTACATGACAAAGGAGAATCTGTCAAAGTTCCTCTATGAGAAGCAGCGTGACTCGCGGCTCAACGAGGAGCTCTTCCCTCCAGTGCGCCCCGAGCAGGTGAAAAGCATCATCGAGAAGTACGAGCCGTGCTCCTCCAGTGCTAACCGAGGTGCGTGCAGTGGGCAGTATGGGACATCATCTGTCTGTGGGAGAATTTAACTGTGTGAGCAACACAGGGCCTGCACAGGTTTCCGCTCAGACAGCTGTGTCGCCACTTAAGGTGATGTAATATTGCTTTAGACTGATAATGATTCAGCAATACCTTTGTTTGTGTTGTACTCCCCAGGTCAGATTTCTCCAGAGGGCCTCCTTTATTACCTGATGGGACCTGAGACATCTGTGGTGCTGCTGCAGAAGCTTTCCAAGTGTCACGATATGACCCAGCCCGTGCCCCACTACCTCATAAAATCATCCCACAACACTTACCTCACAGGTAAGAGCTCCCTAACACGCCTCCCACAGCATCTACCTCACAGGTAAGAGCTCCCTCACACACCTACCACAGCACCTACCTCACAATTAAGAGCTCCCTCACACACCTACCACAGCACCTACCTCACAGGTAAGAGTTCCCTCACACACCTGCCACAGCACCTACCTCACAGATAAGAGTTCCCTCACACATCTACCACAGCATCTACCTCACACATAAGAGCTCCCTCACACCCCTACCACAGCACCTACCTCACAAGTTAAATCCACTTCTACGACAAGCAATATCGGTGTACCACAAGGATCTATTCTAGGACCGCTATTGTTCATATTATATATTAATGATCTGCCCTCAGTATGCTCATCAACTCAAATGCTTCTATACGCGGACGACACCGTTATCTTTACCTCTGCGCATAAAATAGATGACATTTATTCCAAACTTTCATTGGACCTACAAGCTCTTCACCACTGGCTACACAGAAATCATTTAACATTAAATATAAAAAAAACACAATGTATATATTTTTGATCCTCTCAAAAAACATTTTCGACTCCGCCCCCTATACAACTAAAAAACGAAGTACCTATAAATATCTCGGCGTCACGCTTGACGATCATATGACGTTTAAACCACATATTGAATACCTTGCAAAACAGCTAAATAAAAAACTTTTCGTCTACAATAAAATTCGGACATATCTTACACGAACCGTTTCAAATACATATTTAAATGCCATAATTCTATCCACATTATCATATTGTTTACCAATTTGGTCATCTGCTACAAAATGCACATTAGACCCAATCATTCGTCTTTATAATAGATCGTACAAAATTCACGCGAAATTACCATCTCGCACACATCATTGCACTGCCTTGCAACAAGTAAACGCACTCACTTTTGAAAATTACCAAATATTACTGAACTTAAAACTTTACCATAAAATACAAAACAATACTCTTCCTCAGATCATTAACAACCTATTGCCACGTCATTCCAATAACCGACAACAAAGACAAACCCGTTCCATTACAAATGCATTAAATCCACTTCAAAGATACAAAAACAATTTTGGTCAAAAATCGTTTTTCAATAGAAACACAGAATCATGGAATAATTTACCATTAAATATAAGGACAAATATACATCTTAACAACTTTAAAAAACAGCTCAAATCTCATTTTATAAATAACCAAATCTGTCAACACTAGACTATAATTAATTTCAGATCACGCTGTGTCTGCTCCATAAACACTCACTTTATTATTATTATTATTATTATTTTTTTTTTTTTCATTGTTTCTACATATTTCTTTCTGAAATTTCTCACATTTTAATTACTGTACATCTATAGATTTTTTACTCATTTTCTGTTCATCTCAATTTATTTTATTTTTTTTCCTTTCCCTATGCTGTAGGACAGGGAACCCTCTGTAAACCAGTAATGTACTGAATAGGGCCCAAAGATTTTAGGACTTTTATGTACTATTATCTTTTTTCCCTGTATAAAATAAATAAATAAATAAATAAATAAATAAGTAAGAGCTCCCTCACACACCAACCACAACACCTACCTCACAGGTAAGAGTTCCCTCACACCCCTACCACAGAACCTACCTCACAAGTAAGAGCTCCCTCACACACCAACCACAACACCGACCTCACAGGTAAGAGCTCCCTCACACCCCTACCACAGCACCTACCTCACAGGTAAGAGCTCCCTCACACACCTACCACAGCACCTACCTCACAGGTAAAAGCTCCCTCACACACTTACCACAGCACCTACCTCACAGGTAAGAGCTCCCTCACACACCTACCACAGCACCTACCTCACAGGTAAAAGCTCCCTCACACACTTACCACAGCACCTATCTCACAGGTAAGAGCTCCCTCACACATCTACCACAACACCTACCTCACAAATAAGAGTCCTTCACACCCCTACCACAGCACCTACCTCACAGGTAAGAGCTCCCTCACACACCTACCACAGCACCTACCTCACTGGTAAGAGCTCCCTAACACACCTCCCACAGCATCTACCTCACAGGTAAGAGCTCCCTCACACACCTACCACAACACCTATCTCACAGGTAAGAGGTCTCTCACACAACTAACACAACACCTACCTCACAGGTAAGAGCTCCCTAACACACCTCCCACAGCATCTACCTCACAGGTAAGAGCTCCCTAACACACCTCCCACAGCATCTACCTCACAGGTAAGAGCTCCCTCACACGCCTCCTACACCTACTCACAGGTAAGAGACTCCTGCTTCTGTGTTCATTCTATCAACATCAATATCCCAACATTATGCATTGACATCCTTAGTAGCTGATAATGTCACAACTCACTGACTTGACTGAAGCACAGACCGGATGGTAGAGGAGTCAATCTGGGGGAGGATTTGTGGTGCACTTTAAGGGAGGATATGTGATGATCTGGAATGTTTAGACTCAGGGGAGTTCCTCTGTGCTATCTCCACAGCGGGCCAGTTTTCAGGCATCTCGTCTCCCGAGATGTACCGGCAGTGCCTGCTGTCCGGGTGTCGATGCCTGGAGCTTGACTGCTGGAAGGGCAAGCCCCCCGAGGAAGAGCCAATCATCACCCACGGCTTCACCATGACCACCGAGATTCTCTTTAAGGTGTGTCTCCTTACCTACCACTGTGCGCAGCACTCTAATGGCGAGAGCGTCATTGGCTATTGGTGACAGATGCAATGAGAGAGGCTGAATTCAGAGCTGGCTCTGGACTAAAGCTGATGTGCGGTGAGCTTTCTGGCACAAAATGGCTGCCGTGCATCACCCAGGTGGGTTCTGCACATTGGTGGTGGTTGAGGTGAGTTTCCGACTCATCACTGTAAATCACTTTGAGTGTGAGAAAAGTGTTATATAAATGTAAGGAATTATTATTATTATTATTATTATTATTATTATTATTATTATTAGACATAATGTAGAACTAGAATTTGTTATGGACCTTCTGGCTGTATGGTGACTTAATATAATTTGCAGAATGGTATTCAGATCACTCAAAAAGCCACAACACACATAGTACATAGGCGCACAAAGACTGACAAATCACTGTCCACACTCTGTGGTCTAACATGCCTATTTAACAGGCAAACAAGCAGCTGGCTCATCCCCTGTCAGGTGATCAGAGGGGAGCCTAATGGAAAGTAATGTAATAACGCATCGCCACGGCAGCCTCTGCAGCGTCTCCATGGCAGTGCGTGTTCAGGAAGCGTGGCGCTGCTCTGTGTCTCTCAGTGACAGCTCCCTCTCTGCCTCCGCCAAGTGATGTTCGGAGAGGCAGGCTGAGCCACTGCCCTCTGCTATTGGTTACATCACACCTGTCCTCAGCTGAGTGTTTTTGCTCCCCCAAGTCACTGAACGAGGCTTTTATAGCCATCAAAGAACCACACTGCCAGTTTTGATGACATTTCGTTCCCGGCCGGGTGCCGCATATCCCTCCGGTCACTGAATGTGTTGCAAGTTCGATTTTATTTGGCCTGACTTGGCAGGTGAAGTTCCTTTGCGAGCTTGAATCATTGCTCACGGAAGCGATAAGAGACTATGCAGCCTGTACGGTTGCCTATTTTCTTCAGTTTTCTTATAGGTCCGGCTGATCGCAATGGAATGCTCCTGTGTCTTTACGGTAGGGTGTGTGTTCCTTTCGGCATATGTGCCTGAAAACTTAAGAAATTAAGCAATGTTGACTTTAGTATGTTTTACCTTTGTTTAGGATGTGATTGAGGCCATCGCGGAGTGCGCCTTCAAGACCTCCCAGTATCCGATCATACTCTCTTTTGAGAATCACGTTGACTCGTAAGAGCTCGAAACTCATCCCCACTTTGTTTCCTTTAGGACCAGGTTCAGAAAGTAAAAGTCCTCCCCATTATTTTGTTCCAATCACCTGGATTTGCTAATTAGCACAATTCTTAACGGCAAAGCCCCACAGAAAGCAGTGAAACCGCATGCCATCGCTCTCGCCTCCCACAATCTTTAATCCGATTGGTTATTACGTCACATTCCCCGTCTCGTCTGGAATCCTCGCATCGCAAGCAATCCCAACATGCTTTGCAGACACGAGGAATCGCCTCTCATTGAAAATGAAAGGAGGCGGTGTAATCGCACGAGAAATCCGCTCCATACCGCTTTCTGTGGGGCTTTGCCGTAAGCCATGAGGTAGAACTAATTAGTGAAATCAGCTGGCTCAGTTCACGGGAGGAAGAAAAACATGGCAGGACTTTTACTTTCTGCCTCCTGGACTTTCCACCTCTGCCTGTATTCCACTTTATGTCAGCCAAAAGGCAGAGAAGCAGTTACATCCTTTATTTCATACACAATGTTAAACTGGACACTGTAAATACTTAAACACGTTTGCTCTATTCCCACTTCTTAGGGAATTCAAATTGCATGCCATGTCTATGCAATATATAAAAGATAGACTTATATACTTTACTCTCCATCAAGGGTGAAGCAGCAAGAGAAGATGGCCAGCTACTGCAAGAGCATATTTGGAGATGCCCTGCTCACTGATCCTCTGGAGAATTACCCCGTGAGTAGCACTTATAGACCACTATGATCACTCCCTGTTTCAGTGGCATGGCTCTCATTACATGGCCAAATTTCAGATAATCATACATGTATAATTCCTGTAGTAATTACATTGAGATGGCAGCACATTTTGTTTTTGGCTAAAGTGTATAATTACAAGGTTGCCTTTTACTCAGTTTTTATACCAATAGCTGTACTACCAAGAGTGTGCACGCTTTACTTTCAGTCAGTTCTGATGAAAGGGCAACCCTTCATCCTGACCAAATCTTTTGGCTCCATTCTATCACAACGTATAAACTCATCTGAGGTTGTGAAATGACTGCAAAGTGGCTTTTTTCCAGTGTTTTCTGTAAACTTCACAGTCAGAAGGGTCATTCACACTGAAGCTTTTAAATTTGCAATATTCCCCCAATTAATACTGCCAGAGTCTCCAGGCTGAGCCATTCTTTATAGCCTATGTCCTGTCAGAAGCAATACAAGTTTAAACATCGCCTTCCCCAGTCCCCAGCATTCCTTCCTTCCTCCTCAGTGGCTGTGACTACCAACTCAGCTACTCTTCACTGGCACTTACCCCTCCAATGGCAGGAGCTCCTTTCTTAAAGGAATATACGCAAGCTCGCCTTGGAAGTGGGGAAACGTAGAATTTCTCTGAAGATTCAAACTGTAGGAAAAGACTCCAGCTCACTTGGTTTTTTTAGTTTGTTTGTTAGGGGAACTGGGCTTTTAGGTTTGATTCCACGGCACTGTGCCGTTCCTTTGACCAAGGTACTAATTCCTGAATTGCATGTGTGGATTAAATGGATTGTAAGTTAAAAAGTCACGCCGGCTGCTAAAATGCAGTTAGCATGCTTGACCACCTTCACACCTGCTCGCTTGTGTGTCTCACCAGCTCAAGCCAGGCCATAAAATCCCAAGCCCATCTGAGCTGATGGGAAAAATCCTGATCAAGAACAAAAAAAACAGCGCTGCGACACAGGAACCAGAGGGCCCCAAGAAGACCCCAGAGCAGCCGCAGGACCAAGCTGACCCAAGCCAAGCTGACCCAAGCCAAGCTGACCCAAGCCAAGCTGACCCAAGCCAAACTGACCCAAGCCAAACTGACCCCACCCAAACTGACCCAAACCAAACTGACCCCACCCAAACTGACTCCAACCAACCTGACCCCACCCAAACTGACTCCAACCAACCTGCCAGCCAGCAGAGTCATGGTGAGCATACTGGTCGCCTCTGCGGATTGTAGGTCTGTCAAAATGTGTGTCCCTGTTTTACTCTACTGTTGAGTCTAATGTCTATTGGATAAAGGACCATGTCTCAACGACGGTTTAGGACCTTTTCACAGGAAGGGGCCGTCCTCGTGTTGGTAAGATGCACTATGGCTGTTGCAGAGATGCCTGTGGGTTGTAAAGTGGATGCATTATTTACATGGTGACGTCTGCAAGCTGAATAGAGAATGCACTAAGGCTGCTGCAGAGATGTACTGTATATTTAAAGTATGAATACCCTATTTGGGGGCATAATAAATGCATGTGCTGTGGCTGCCAGAGGGACACATGATATGTGCAAATGATGCGAAAGCGCCCCTCCGTCTGTTTGCGTCAGAGGGGGAGGTGCACGATGACCACGATGAGCACGACGACAACGACGAACAGGACGAGGAGAAGATGAAGACCTCGGATGAGGTACAGCGGCGCCGTCACTCAACAGCCCCCCTGTCGTCCATTCGTCTGACATAACCGGTCATCAGCACTTTTCTCACTTCCTGTTCAGGGAACAGCGGGGCAGGAAGTGACAGCCTATGAAGAAATGTCCGCCTTGGTCAATTACATTCAGCCAAATAAGTTCATCTCCTTCGAGAATGCCAAAAGTGAGTCATCAGAGGGGAGTTCAAATCTTAGCTAGAGCCCTGCTGTTATATGTTTATGCTCATTCAAACGTGCTGCATAAACGGGCAACGAGAAGCCCTGCACTTCTGGCATTAATGATATCGCCCAAATTTGTGATTTTATGTAGTGTGACACTGCTGGCAGTGCTTAATGAGCTGCGTCCCTTGCTGGGTAAAAACTCCTTTTTCTTTCCTGTTGGCAGAGAAGAACCGGAGCTATGCAATCTCTTCTTTTGTGGAAACCAAAGCGGTAGATCTGATTGCCAAGTCACCCGTGGAGTTTGTGGAGTATCCTTTCATTGCTGTTCATAACAAGGATACCAATAACCGATATTATTGTTATTAATTTTGATAGCACTAGTAGGAGTAACAGCAGTGCGAGTAGTGATAGACATATTCATCTTGCAAAAATAGATCACAGTTTTAAAACAACCACAAAGAAGGACAGATGAGACCATGCTGGGCAATATATATTTGGCCAAGAATAAGAAAGTGTTGATTATTGGAAAACCATACAGACTGTAACAGAGTTCCTATACAGGGAAATGCAGATACAACAAGAGGCAGATGAGCAGGATCTATCCCAAGGGCACCAGGATGGATTCATCTAACTACAGTCCTCAGCCTTTCTGGACTGCAGGCTGTCAATTTGTGGCACTAAACTACCAAACTATGGGTACTGTATGGCAAGATCAATTCTGCAGGTCTTATTGCTGTCCATAGATGTATAACATTACATTACATTACAGGCATTTAGCAGATGCTCTTATCCAGAGCAACTTACACAACTTTTTAGCATTTTTTTTTTTTTTTTTACATATTATCCATTTATACAGCTGGATATATACTGAAGCAATTCAGGTTAAGTACCTTGCTCAAGGGTACAACAGCAGTGTTCTACCTGGGAATTGAACCTGCAACCTTTCAGTTACAAGGCCAGTTCCTTAACCATTGTACTACACTGCCGACCTGTAAAATTTTATAAATGTTAATATACAATGGTAGTAGTACAATATCATAACCATTGTTATTTTTTTTAGTAAGCTCTTGAGTGTATTAGTTATGAGGTCTTACTCTCCTTTGTGTTGATCCAATGGCTGGAATTCACTTAAATTCCGATGTAAGTGGATTAGTTATTCGCATGTGTTCCTCTAGAGGGCAATGTTGGACAGTACTATGCATTGAGATGTGGATTGTTCTGTTGAGGCATGGTCCAAAATATACAACATTTTGTTCCTCCCACAGACCTGATTCAACCTATATTTTTAATTAATTGAATAACCTATAATTTTCATTATTTTAACACCCCCTCCCTTCAACCCACCAACCTCTAAAGGTGTAAATGGTATAAAAACAACACAGGAGACATGGCTGCAATTCATGTTAAAAGGCAGGAAACATTATAGATTGAAATACACTTCAGTTTATGGGTACTATATACTATATAATTGTTGTTGATAGATTTTCCCATGCAGCTGAACATGGCTCTGTTTGAGTTCAACGGGAGGACAGGGTACCTACTTAAACATGACTTCCTGCGTCGAGCTGACAAGAAGTTTGATCCTCACACTGAGAGGTTTGACACCATCATCGCCAGCACTCTAACAATACAGGCAAGCTGTGCTCCGCTCACACACACCAGCCTAAGCTAAAACATTATGTCAAAATAATTGACAATGTCAGTACAATATGGGGCAGTTGTCTTTTTTTTTTTCACAAAAATGGATTTTGAGAGTTGGGATTTTAAATAACTGTCAGGGAGTGCTGGTGCCTCTGGTTGTTTGAGTCAGCGAGCTCTTTATTGCCATTTGCATTTAACGTCTCTCCCTGAGGCGTCGGCTCCGCTGTTTGGCTGGGCTAAGAGTGTCTCCTTCTGCTGATTGATATTCTGATGCAGAGGTGGGAGGCTCTCTGTATAGTCCTGCTCTGCATCCAATTAAATCATTTTGAAATCTCCACAATCCCTCAACACTGGGGCTTGCGATGTTTTCACAGTTGGTGTGTGTGTGTGTGTGTGTGTGTTTCTATGTCTGAAGTTACTGGCCTTTCTTCTGTTTTCTCCAGATCTACTCGGGCCAGTTCCTGTCGGACAAGAATGTGAAGACAGGGGTGGAAGTGGAGATCATTGGGTTGCCTAAAGACCCCAAGCGCAAGTTCCGGACAAAGTGGTCGACCACCCCCAATGCCATCAACCCTCTGTGGAATGAGGAGCCCTTTGTTTTTGAGAAGGTGAGCACTGTCTTTATGTGATTGGCCGAATGCCAGCCCAGGCGGCTCGGCTGGGTCAGGATTGTAAAGCCAGCTGCTTTCTAATCGATGCTTCCTCATATCCTGATAGATCCTGTTGCCAGAGTTGGCCTACCTCAGGATAGTGGTCCATGAGGAGAGCGGGAAGTTCCTGGGACACAGGATAATACCCATCGATGCCATACAGCCAGGTGAAAGCGCTGTCTCTCTCGCTTTTTATTAGTGTATCACAACTTTATTCTGTGTAGATTGTTTGACCCTCCCAGGTGTCATGTAATGTTCTATGGTGTTTTCAGTGTTAGGCATTGGATGGCTTGGTTCCAGTCCTTTGATTTGTATCACTCCCTGTCTGGCAGGTTTCCATCACATCTGCCTGCGCAGTGAAAGCAACATGCCTCTCACTCTCCCATCTCTGTTTGTGTATATTGATATTAAAGACTATATTCCGGCAGCTTTTGCAGGTACTTGTTCTTTTTTTGTTGAAATACCACCACAGCCTTCCAGTCTTATAACTGCTTAAAACCTGGTTCGCAATTCAGGAGATCGAACCTTTTTTTATCAGGTTTTCCCAGTCAGTGGCTCAGAAAATTAGCTACAATGGTTTGGGGCATATGGAGATTTTGACCATATCAAAGAATAATTGTTACAGACACATAAAAGGTCCCATCTGTACCTTGACTGTCGAGTATTATGTGACAACAATACCAAAGAACAACAATAATTCAACATAAAAATGAGAGCCAAGTAGATTAAGGATTTAATATAAGAAAGAAATGAGAATGTACGTTCGACAGAAATTTACAACAAACAGTGACCAGAAGTTGTATGAAACCTTGATTGGCCTCAGGACACAAAAGAGGCTAAGTGGTTAATGAATGAAGTCAAGCATGTAATCATGCTCCCCGAGAAAAAGAAAATCATAACCAATACATGAATCTGTTACTCTTCTCCTTGAGCACCAGTTCACTCTCTGTTCCAGATTTCACAGATGCCTTATTCAACCCAACCAAGACCGAGAAACCCGTAAAGTACCATGAGGTAAGGCCTGTATGAGTGCGCCGAGTCTTTAAACAGCTTACCGGTGAGATCAGTAAAGCTAAGACATTGATGCATGTGCTCCGCGCTGCTTTATAATGCGGTACACGAGCTGAGGGAGACTTAGCCTGAAGTATTCCAGAAATAGAATATCTCTTTTCTGTGTCACCTGCCCCTCCCCTTACACTGAAAAGACTTGCAGCCGCATACCAGTAATAATGGCTAAAATGCATAACCAAAGGAATGTGTCTCTGATGGGGTTTATGGTGGCATGTGTGCATCCACAGGAGTATGTGTCACCGTTTGAGTTGCCCCCTGTCATCCCCGTAGTGACGGACCCAGAGCCCATCACACAGGAAGGTAATGTGGTGGTCCATGTTTGCTTGCAATCTATAGGACATGGATTTTATCTGCATGATAAAATGGAAGAAAAGGATGGTAGAACGTTGAGGTTCCCCAGGTTTTTCCCAAAGACAAAACCCAACCTCCAGAATCTGAGAGTACCATGAGCTGGGGATGGAAAAAAGCTGGTTGTGTTCTGATTTTATTTTATTTTATTCATACACTTTCAGAGGCAGGGGCTGATAGCCCTCCCCAAACAGAGGATGCTGTGACTGACTCCCCCAGCACAAGTGAGGAGTCCGCCCCTGCAGCCACAGAAGACAACGTTCCAAGCCCTGAAACTCAACCCGCCGGTGAAGCTGAGCCCATTACAGACAATGGCAATACTGATCTTACTCCGGAGAGTGCTGCAGCTGAGCCTGCCTCAAACCCCGCCCCAGATGCTGAGGCTCCTGCAGATGATGCCCCTGCCCAAGATGGCGATGCTCCTGCAGATAATGCCCCTGCCCAAGATGGTGACACTCCTGCAGCTGATGCCCCTGCCCAAGATGGCGACACTCCTGCAGCTGATGCCCCTGCCCAAGATGGCGACACTCCTGCAGCTGATGCCCCTGCCCAAGATGGCGACACTCCTGCAGCTGATGCCCCTGCCCAAGATGGCGACGCTCCTCCAGATGATGCCCCTGCCCAAGATGGCGACGCTCCTGCAGCTGATGCCCCTGCCCAAGATGGCGACACTCCTGCAGCTGATGCCCCTGCCGAAGATGGCGACGTTCCTCCAGATGATGCCCCTGCCCAAGATGGCGAAGCTCCTGCAGATGATGCCCCTGCCAAAGATGAAAACACTCCTGTAGATGTTGCTGTTATCCCTTCTCTCAACACTGACCCCTCCTCTGACCCTGCTGAGCCTCAAGTAACTGAGGAACCATCCAAAGATACTGGCCCAGGTAAGGGACGCTGTGACAGATGCCCTGTGACTAAAGGCTTTTATCATGGCCATGCTTCTTATAATGTTCCTGTGCTTTAGTGGTTTCATGCAGGTGAGTTATTCCCTGTCATATCCCAGGGATACAGTGTATTTGGATAGTGCTTATTATTAGACTTCAACCACAATGTTCCTCAATAATCTTCCAAAATGGTTGAAGCACACTTTCTTGTATTGCATCTCCAGAACCAGAGTCAGTGACATTGGATGAGTTGAAACAACACAAGACTTTTTTGAAAGTCACAAAAAAGCACGAGAAAGAGATCGGAGAGATGGAGAAGAAATTTCAGAAGAAGGCAGATGACTTAATAAGCAAATACAAGGAGTCATTTAAATCTGCCAAGAAGAAGACCTCTGGGAAGAAGAAAGAGTACGTCCATCTTTGTCTCACACAGAGCTTTCATTAAGCACCCATAAAGTCAATGCATCGTTATCTCATTTATGGCTTTTGTATCCACTAGGTGGAACTAGACACTTCAACTGTTGTTGTTTTTGTGTTTTTGGTGCATGCGATTCAATTCAGATAGTATGAGCACAGCAATAAATTGCATTGCATTCTTAGAGAATCAGTATCCCCAGTATCCTAAAAAGCACTCAAATGTTAGTGCCACAGAGCAAAAACTGAACTCCCAAATCCTGTTTATCCCTTTTTTCCTCCCCAGTAAATTCAATTTTGAGTCAACTACAACAATTTGCCTGAGGAATAATTAACAAAAAAAGGACATTAACTCCTTTTTAGTTTTGTTATTCCATAATATACTGTATATGTAATAATCTATGTACAGGGGGACTCCTAACCAGTCCTGACCTGTGGTTTTGTCTCCTAGTGGTGAAGGTGGCACAACCCCCGTTCCCGACAAGGCTGTGGAACTAAAGGCTAAACTCAAGACGGAGCTTAAAACGCTGTGGGAGGGTCAGTACGATCTTTTGAAAGTGAAGAAGGAACAGCACGCCACTGAGGTACCGACCTGTTGTCCTCCCTGACATTTTCATATACTGCACTGTACATGTACATAACGTACATACACATTGACTCATCACTAAGTAGCCTAAGGGGTATGCAAGACCTTAGGTCTTTAATGATTAAAATTGCATGGACCAAACTGGGACTCAAACCCACATATTTCTGGTTCTTGTGCCATTGGCTTCAATTTGGATGCATATATTTTCTGTTACCTACTACATTATTAAAGATGTAGAAGTAATATGGTTAACTGTGGAATAATGTTTTGTAACATATACTGCAATGCAACTACAGGAACAGTGTAACTAATACAGTCCATATAACTAGTGGTGAGTCTATGGAAAGTGTATAATATGAAGTTGTTTCACATACACGTTGACCCACCATGACCTCTCAGGGCTCACTTGTTTACAAAATTTGAACTTGCTGTTTCATACCCTCTAAATTTGTGGAAGTACACTTGCTGCCGCTTTTGGGGTTTCAAAACATTTTTTTAAAACAGTGTAGATTACAGGAGATAAGACCAACGTTTACCTCTATGTTTTGTCATGCAACATTTGCAACAATGTTTCTTTTGAGGATTTAATCTCATTTTTTAAATGACTAATGAATATACCATTTCCACTGTTGGATGTACAGTAAAAATAACACAACAGAGCTCTGTTGAGACCACAATATTATAATGTACTGTATCTAAAATGTAATTTTTAAAGCCATCCCTTCACATGATACCCACCACTGCCATTCAAGGGCATAGTTACTATGAACACCCTCATTCATCTGAACCTCAGTGATTTAACTTTTCATCGTAGTAACCTGTATAGTATACTATCATTACAATATAGTTACTGGCCCTTTAAGTACTGTGTGCTGTGTGTAAGTACTTGGTGGCATAATGCCTTCATCAGTGAAATGGTGTTATGTGCTGATTGCAGTCTTCATTTCACACCTATTTAATTTACTGGAGTCCAAAAAAATTTGTCATTTGCATTTTGTTCATCGTTGCCAGGTTTAACACAATACAAATTGTGCTGAACCGTGGTGTATTTGCGTAATATGTTTTCACGTCTGACAACTGTTATAATAACTGAAAACTGGATAACGCATCACTAATGCTGTTGTCACCTTGTACATGTACTTCTATCATCTTATTTCCAGGAATTAGAGCACATTGGTGCAGAAGTGGACCACAGTTCAATTCAAATGAACCTGAGACTACCTTGTTCAACAAATTCCAGAATGTTTTTGTTTTTTTTTGGTTTTTGGGCACCCTCAGGTTCGGGTTCAGTTTTCACATGGAGAAAAGGACAGCATTTAGAGGACAAATGCACTCCGGTTCAGAACTTTCAAAACAAAGCCATTTCATATGCACTGCCTGGCCAAAAAAAAAGTCGCCATTGCACCCCTCATGCATAGTGCCCACTGTACAAGCCTCTGGAGGCAGTGTTATGATCTGGGGTTGCTTCAATTTGTCAGGTCTAGGCTCAGCGACGTTATGCAGCAATAAAATGAAGTCAGCTGAGTACCTGAATGTACTGAATGACCAGGTTATCCTATCAATGGGCATATTCCAGGACGACAATGCCAAGATTCATCGGGCTCAAATTGTGAAAAAGTGGTTCAGGGAGCGTGAGGAATCTGAATGTACTAAACTCTCAAGCATCATCACAAGCTCATTCCCTTTAGGATTTGCTGTAATGAGTTAAGTCATCATTAATAGCCTACCTGTAAATAGAGGGTCTGACTGCTAGTTATTCTAGTTTGCTTGTACAATAGTGGTGATGCTTTAGAGTTAGACCGCCGTCACAACATGACACCATGTCACTGAAGGCAATATACTGAAAGGATTGAAACTTATAGCCTCATCTTAACTAAAAGTGCTGAGAGTGGATAGTTTTTAAATTTTATTTATTGAATTCCATAGACCTACGCCCATATGTATTTAAACCAAAAACGCTAAAATAAGAGTGCGATCCACTTCTATTTAAAATAGGCTTTGCAATACAGTCACCATGACCTGCCAGTCAACTCCTAGTCTCGGGGGCATTGTATATCAAAACAATGATTGCCAATTATAGATCTGGTACTTCAGAGCATAACAACCATAAGCACCTGATCTGCTCAGAATGGAATAATCAATACTTTCTTTTACTAAGGCCTGGGATCTACAAAGACCGTCTTTTGAAAATGTGCAAAGGTCTGACATCTCTTGGATTCATCTCTTGGCCAGAGTAGCAGATAAGATTCCTTGCTTAAACATGTCAGTTACATCTATAGCATAATTCAAGCTTTGTCAGTTTGTCCAAAGCGTGACAATTTGTACTTCTTTTGCTTATATCCGGTGTATGAGGCATGGCAAATTACAAAAGGAATTTCTGTAGAAAAACAGCCTTTTTTTGCTTTGGTTTATATGACCTGTGCTTGTGAAAATGGACATGCTGACAGTGTCATTTCCTGTTTCCTGTTCCCTTCATCTGGTGTGACAGGAATTAACGAAGCTGCTGGAGTTGGCAGCAGAGAAGCATGCCAAAGAGACACAGGCAATGGAGAGGTGGGTTTTCATACAGCAAAGCTGTCTCACAACACAGGTCTGTAAGATGAGGGGGAAATGACACTGGCCTGTATTAAATTGACATTTGTCCTTGAATTTAACTTTTAAATAAAAGCAAGTGTCCCAGTGAGCAAAAGCCGGAATCTGGACGTGCAGAGGTGTGGAAATCTAGGTTGAGAGACTCTTTGACATAAACGGACTAGGTTAACCCGAATATAGTTCAGGTTTTACCCGGATATAGCCTGGCTATGTCCTAGTCAACTAGAAAACTTTCATTTTTAAACCAAAGCCATGTTTTCACCTGAGCACCTAGAAGTCGTTTTGCTGACTTTTCACCACAAACATTTTCACTGGGGTCAGCTTTTCATTCACAAACTCATTTAACAGGTAAATTGCTGATCTTGATAAACTCTGATTTTGAAGAAAGAAGCTCACTTGCATTTGTCAAATAAAAAATTAAGGAAAAATGTTCATTGAATCCAGGCCTCTGTCTTTAGTTCTCCATGTTTAGATGTACCCAAAAGGTCATTGAGGTAAGTACATGCATCTCTCTTATGATGAATAACTGTCTTCTCTTTATCAGAATTTGCATGAGAGGAAAGTGTTTTATGAACAAATAATAAAAAAAAATCTGATTAATGGCAGCATTGATTAATTACATTGTATTTAAGCATCTTTTACAATTACAATCTTTCTAAGAGTATGGTTGCAATCAAGATATCCACTTACTTATAGAAGCCAGAGTTATTTTTAGCCTCATGGTATTTATATTGACATGTCTATTTTGTTATTGTGTGTGTGTAGGTGTGTCCGCATGTGTGAGTTTGTGTGTATAAAGTTGGAATATCCACATTTGTTGCAATCCAGTCGTTTAAGCCGTTTATATTAAATTATATAGACTAAAGTTAAGCAAACCTGTATATAAGGAAAACAAAAAGACAATTCCAGTGGTCGTGTAGAAGAACATCTTTCACAATTTCTCCATTGTCTTGTGCACCTGCTACTTGGAATTGTCGGGGAAGGTAAAAGAGGGAAGGTCCATTTGTGACCATTGCAGACAATCACATTTGTGTGTGTGTGTGTGTGTGTGTGCAGGTATGTTTCTATGTGTGTGTGTGTGTCTGTGTGTGGGAAGGGGGGGACATGTTCAGTTTTTTCATCATACTGCACTATAGAGGTTTCATCAATTCATAAAACCTGTCTTTACAGGTATCACATATCCTCAGTAACCTGGCATATGAAAAGAACTGTATGTCTCTTGTGAGTGCATGCGTATGAAAAGACCTGTTTGCAATGTTCTGTACTATCAATATTGTTAAAGGAGGGAATCTTCTAATTCTGCTTTAGGGCAAAGAAGGACAAAAACGGTGGTACTGCTGATGATTCTGGCCAGTCAACAAATGGCGTAAGTGGCAATACCCATCATTTTTATTTGTAAAAATGTCTGGGCATGGTCAATATTTTCATAAATATGCACGAATATTGCTTTCTGAATGTGTATATATGGACAGTGCCTGGATTGACATATGTCCACGTGCATGTATGTGTCGCGGTGATTATCAACGTGTCCATTTGTATATCAGAGGCAGCTGGTAAACAGATAACCATGGCAACCGTGAATAGATGTTGAGAGCAAAGAGTTATGAACGAGCACAAGACCTTGCTCCTTTCTCTATCCTCATGCATACTATTGGTCTGACCAAGCCAAGTCACCAGCACACTGCCTTGTGTACAGATTCATTTCTGCTTTTAAAGATGAATGAATGTTGTGACAAGTCAAGCAGATAATCGCACAATTTTGCTGTTTGCATCTTTCGTTTGTTACTTCATTGCATTGTGGCATTTCATATTAACTGTTTTTATCACGTGTTCGAGAGGGAAAAGAGTTTGCCAGTTTAAATGGGCTCAAAATGACAATCTGTTTGTGGAAGAACGTGCAGAGCATTCTGCTTGTAAGAATGTTGTAAAGGAATCACACAATTTTAGACGTAACTTTGTGGACACAATACATGCCATACATTTTCAAATATTCATGTTTGTTGAATCCACTGCTTATAGACACAAAATGATTGCTAACTGAAGTACTCTGAATTCCACTAAAAACATCCTGTCAAATGAAGCTTCTCTGCATATTTCCTACCAGAAGCTGAAACAGTGTATTAGAGCATGTCCCTGCAGTGCCTGCTTAGAGAAGCTATTGGTCAAGTATATTTTTACATTTTACATTTGAGAACCGCCAGAGGTGTTTCTAATGAAAATTGACCAGGTTTCTCAAATTTGCTTGCAAGTGTGCTGGATATTAACGGTTTCATTCCAAGCTGAGGAGAGTCAAATGAAAGGATGTTTTTATTGGAAATACAATAGGCAGAACATTTATTTAATGCTTATTCCCAGCTAGGTGGCTTGCTCGTTCACATATAATCTATATCCTTAGCGAGAAAGCAGACAAGCACATCTCCTTTTCTGAACACCAGATCTGTATATAGTCAGTATCATTCACCACAATCCTTTGTATTTACAAGTTCTGGTACTTTTGTATTTATAATCAGATACAATATAGGACTGAGAAGGTGGTACCAAAAAGGTGCAACTGTAAAAATGTTCTAGGGTTAGCTCACATTAGATCACTACAAAACACAGCGATCTGTAGGTACAGCTCTTCTTGTGGTGGAGCAGGGTGCATTGTGGGTGCAGTTTGTATATACTGAGAGGCGAGATGAATGAAGCTTTTTAACAGTAACCCGCTACAACAGGAAGCACTGGGGAAGAAGCAGGCTGCCACTCTGCAGCAGATCAAAGATCGGACTAACCAGGTAAACACTTTTGCTCAGATTTCTGCCTCATGTCCAGCTTATACTGTTACTTATACTGTTAATACTATACTTTTATTTTATTTTTTATTTTTGAAAGGCTCAGATTTGAATGGGACACTAATATGAAATGTGTTCAATGTGTTGCATTCCCTTGAATATAAAGCTCATACTGTACGCGCACTGCAGCAGTCATGAAATATGAGTCAGATGTCAGTGAACCAATAATAAGTACAACATGCAGGGCTTGCTCTTCAATCAAATCAGTTCTTACGTTCCAAATTTGTAATTTTGTTGATTAATATTCTGTCGATTGAGTGACGAATGAGAAGGCACTGAAGTCCTTAATGCCGATGGACAGCCCGCTTCCTGTTGAGTTCACACGTAGGCGGACACACGTTTCCTCTGTGACCCTCCCTCTCATCACAGCTCAACCATGAGACCCTCTCAGAACACGAGAAGAAGACGAGGTCACTCCCCGTCAGCGTGAAAGACGCCGTCAACGGTTGCGTGAGTCCACATTTCCCTGAGCTGGTGGACCAGTCCGGCCCGGGCACGGAAGGCGGAAATGTATTCAGGGGGTAGACCTGCTGTCTACCTGGACTGAGGAACGATGAATCTGTCCTTGGATGGTTTCATTGTGAAATTCAACATCTGGAGCAAATGTAAAAAAAAGTTTTGGGTTATTGTCCCAGCTGCAACCAGCACTAGTTGTAATGCCGGAACTTTCTGATTAGAGTGTAGATCAGTCTGATTTAAAGGGAATAAAAATGCATGTGTGTTTTAGAGTTTATTTAGCTGCAGCTGTAAATTCACACGACACACCTCAAATGCTCCATTACAGATTTAGCTAGGATTTCTAGCAAACCTAGAAATCGCACATTTTTAACTTCAAATTTACACGCAACACATATAGCTACTCACTCACTTTAGGCGAAAGAAGGCTTTCCTTCTATGGAGTGCTGAATCAGTGCTGAACCAGTCTGACACGCTCCAAATTCTTTTCATCGAACTTTAATAATACAATGCCCCCATACACAGTTTCACAACTTATAATATTGAATTGTGGTTTCTTTGTGCAAGAAAAAAGGTTTAAAAAAAAGTAAAAGCTAGGCTTTGAAAATGACAGAAAAAAAGCTGAGAAAAGCAGCCTAAAAAGTCCACTTCCATAAAATGAAGATTATCTTTATGAACAATTGTTTTACTACACAGTTTAAAACCGTTCTTGACACATTGAAGAAATATTTTCCTGACTCAACTGCTTGATGCATTTGTGTTTTTTCACTTGTCAAATTCCAGTGGGTGAAAGACTTTATTTATGTATTTATTTATTTATTTATTTATTTATTTTTAAATTTTATAACAATGTACTTTTTGACATTGGGGTCAATGGTGCAATGGCTAAACCACTACAATGGCATACAGAATGAATATATGTTGTGATCAAGTTAAACTCGACCATTATATTAAATTTTTCTGACCAACACCGGTGCAGTGGTGACCTTTGAAGAAGAAAACATTAAATCTTGCTTCATCAAATAACATATACATGTCTTGATGGTGAAGACAGCAACAATGTAATACTAAATACGTGTTGACGTGTTCAAATTGCATATATAATATATTTGCACAATGCTAAATTTTGTTGGATGGGTAGATTTGTTATCAGAATGCTTTCTTTATGATTCCCAATGTGGTTTAAACTAGTGTGTAACCCATATGTATTGATTATGGACATTTGTAGACAATTACAAATAAAATAGTGTGATACACTGTTTTAGAATGGTTTATAATATCCAAGTGTTCTGTCTCTCATAAGGAGCTTGATGTAAATGTGCTGTTTTTCTGAATATTTGTTGTCTGAATGTTCACTGAAAGTGTAGATTTTTTCTGTACTGTATATATGTGCCTGTATATGTTTATGGATTTCTATATACACCTGGAAATAGAAAATTGACAGTAATGTTAAAAATAGGGAAAGATCACCTGACTTCCTCCATTCAGAACCTGTTGACGGAGATGTTTGCAGAAATGTAAAAACAGAGCTGCAATTTGCTCAATATAACTGCAGTAATTTAGCTATTGTGAGTGTGTGTGTGTGTGTGTGTGTGTGTGTGTGTATATGTGCACGTGTGTGCGTGAGAGCGTGTGTGTGCGCTCAGCTCAGTAATGGTAGGCACGTGGGAGTTATTCTCTGCTGCCATGTGAATCTGAATGGCAGCAGGGTTCACACATGATCACTACACATGTGTTTCTGATGCAGGGTCCCTGAGGCAGTTGTGCACAGAACCTGAGGCGTCGTCCTCCAGGAATAGAAAGAAGTGTAATGGACAACAATTAAACTATACATGTAATGCTAGAACTCTCCCTTTGACTATTTTAAAAGACAGACGATATCCAGCCCTGGTAATGTATGGTGCAAATTTGGAGAAGCATAATTATTAGGAAAAAGCCATGATTCAGATGGGATTATCTCATTCCTGTATACAAATAAGGAGAAACATATGGCCGTATGGAATCTCAAGTCAGCACAATACATGATTATCCAATTAGAGAATCCTCAAGGGTTCAGGAGATATATAACTGTTCTTTCACTTTATTCTAGCAAACACCCTGGGCGCCAGATACCAGCTAAATTATTTAATTGTAGAATCATTTCTACATTCAATAAGCTTGACTACGTCAGTAAACCAATATTTAATTATTTTAAAATGACAAACCTACTGTATATATATATATATTAAGTTATGAGTAATATATTCAACCAGACTAGCTTTTTAAGTACAATGGTGAGTCATGCATAAATTAATTTATCATTTTCATTGAAAAGACTCACTGCATCAATAATGGGAGTGGGATTCATATTACTTCAGATAGATGATGCAGGACTAGCACCTACAGTAGCAATGAGTCATATGCATCTCATTCTTACCTTTTCTTAGTGTCAGGTGTTCCCGGACACCTGCTTATTAGCAAAGGGCGCTCAACCCCCCCTTTCTGTGACCTGCCTAATTTGCACTGAGGCTCACATTAGTAAGCAGTAAGCACTCTCGCTTGAAGCGTGCTGCATCAAATGATGATCATCTTTTGAATAAAAGACCGCAAAGTAAGTCGCTAGATACAGCCCGTTACGTGCAGCTTATGTTTTCCAGATCCGTACTGTTGGATCTCCTTTTCTCACTCCTTTAACCACGTAGTAATAACGGCAGCTAAGCTAACTGGCTAACTTGTTGTAGGATTAGCTTGACCAAACTCTATAATATACCCATACGAGATCATATCATATTGTAATGGCGACTAGCGGAATTAGTTGTCCTGCAGGGAGTTAGTTATGTGTTGTTCTGATTGTAGACTACTGTGTATGTCTGTGTGGTAGAGTAGGCCTAGCTAGCTAGCCACCGAGAGCCTGTGAAGTCCATGTGTATTTACATATGCAACACAGAGTGGCATAAAAGGGTATGAGGCACTGTTATGGATAAAAGTCAATGGAATTGTGCGAGGGACAGTTTGAAAGAGGAACCAGAGCGTGAGAATATGATATGTCATCACCGAGTGGATTGAAATACCTGGCGCGAGCAAATGAAAGCTTCTGCCTCGCGCAGCAACGGTTCAATGGCCGCTCGCGCAAAGCCAATCCAAACATCGAGGTTACATCCCAATACTCAAAAAATGTATCCTCCTTTCCACAAACTACCACCTCATCTCCTCCGTGTCCCGGAAACCGATCTCTGTGTCCTCCCTCCCTCCAGTGTCCCAATATCGGAGGAGACGAGTGAAGGAGCTTCAAACTCGGCTCCTTGTCTCCTCCAGGTGAAGGATACTGCGATGTACCCTACCGCGGAAGTCTTTTCACATTTCTGGGTGACATCATCATGCTCAAACTCGCAGAGATTGAAATACCATCTCACAGAATCTAACACTATCCAAAATGTACGATTTTGAAAATAAAACGTGAATTACATAAAATTGTGGCAAAACAAATAGTCAGTTAACATTCTAGAGACCCCACAAATGATGTATTCAGGGGAGCTCATGCCATATTAAGGGGAGCTAAGCTCCCCCTGGCTCCCCTGGAGATCACACCCTGATTCCAGCTAATATTTGTTTGGCTTCTACACGCCAAATGTCGCCTGCTTACAGCTCATCAACTCTTGAAGGTTTCCAATTAGCGGACTGTCAATTGGGACTGTCATTTCGCACAATGTTGTCCATAGGCACATGAAAAATAATGAAGATTTACGACGCACGCACGTTGTCGACGTAAAATAAAAGGTTACTCTCTAGAATGGGGTGGCAAACACAGTACGCTTGTGTGGCATTGGTGCAGAGCCCTATCATAAAACTATCAGATTGAACAAGAGGAGGACTCAACATACCAGTTCCTGAATGCATCAGTACACAGTATGAAAGCATCTGGACACAGGGGATATGCCATTTGTGGATAATCATCAAATTCTTGTCTGTTGTTTGAGAGCTTTATCAGAAGCGAGAGCCTGAAGGAGGTAGGAGGGTGGGAGGTCGGGGTGGTCGGTGGTTCATCGCTCCCATAACCTCCTACAGACACATGGAATCTGGCAGGGTTAATGGCGGTTCTTTTTTCGGACTGGTGATATTTCCCCCTCCTCCTCAGGACTCCTTCTATTCTGTGCTACCTCTTGAATTCTAATGTGTTCATATTTGTGAGCCCAGCTTTCTTGTCTCTAGTGCATCCTGTAGAGTCTGCCCAGGCAATTAATGATGCCCCCGCCTCCCTGCACCATCTGGAAATAGCGTTGCCTAGTAATTTCTCTGTAATGGTCAAATTCTTTTTCTTTTTAAAACAAGTCAAAAGGATTCACAAGCGCTGGAAAACAGGCAGCTAGCATATAGCTGAAAGAAAGCATGTTCGCATGATTCCCAAGCCTCATATTTCCTTATATTCATGTCCTCCCCTAGCGCTGCTTATTAAATGTAATATGTTACACGGTTTACAATGCTGCTGAGAAATTATTTTGCTCAGAAGTAAATCTAAGCATAACATGCATTTTGTTTCCTACACATTTCACCTGAACAACTACCACTATTCAATCTGGAATTTATAATTTAATAGTGTAGTTATTATGGCTTAAAAAATCACCTGTATGTATTTTAAAAGAATACGTTTCTTGGTTTGAGGAATGTAACACAATATTCTGTCAATATTTATGATGTCCTGTATTCAGGAATCAGCATCAGAATTCTTCATGCTACAATGAGCACCATAATTCATTGGACAGTGACACACGTTTTGTTATTTTGGTTCTGTACTCTAGCACATTGAGTTTGAAAGGATACAATGGCAATGAGGTTGCAGTGCAGACTGTCAGCTTTAATTTGAGGGTATTATCATCCATGTCAGATGAACCGTTTAGAAATTATAGAACCTTTCGTACATAGTTGCCCCCATTTTCAGGCATCAAAAAATATTGGACAGTTTAACATAATGTAGAATAAAGTAATCATTTTTAATATTTGGTTGCATATCCTTTGCATGCCGTGACTTCTTGATGTCTGTGACCCAACAATATCAAAAGACTCTTGATATCTTATTTTATGGTACTCCTACAAGCAATACCTAAACCTCTCTGCATTTTAATGGATCTCTATGGGAATTGGGGGGTGGGACTAGATTTAGCTGTAAATGACACTGGAACAGTATGGAACACATGGTTGGCTAAATGGCTCTAAGTCATCAAGGGTCTAACGAATCAAACAAGCCTTAAATCATCACTCTGCTGCCAGATATGCAGTAGATATGGATGGACAACTTGAAGGGTTTCTTCTCCTGACTTATTTTTACATAGAGTTCAATAGGGAAATTTGTCACGAGAAACAACCCCTCTCTGCCGTTCCTTCTCAATACATTTGTGCCCCGTACTTTTCCACTCGTCCAGCTATGCTTAGCCTCAAGGTTCATTTATTATTTCATGTCCTTCAATCACAGCGCACTATTGAGCTGTGGTTGATTGTTCGCACCGCTGTCTGCTGTGCACGGGAGAAAGAAGAGTTATGGTCTGTACGAAGGAATGAGCCAAACATATTAGAAATGTTTTAAGAGCAAGTGTGAATGAAAGTGCTTGAAGGGTCATTTGTGTTATTCTTCAGGTGATCTTTCAGTTCTCTGTTCAAGGCTTTCACAGAGCTTTTGGGCATTTTTTTCTGCTGTAATTGTGTCAAAATTGGCCCATGCCTAGCCACTTTATAGCTTCTATTCAGGTCCTGCCACAGCATGTGTCCTCCTGTCAATAAAAATAACTAAGTGGATTATTAAAGTCCATTGCTTTGTATTATACAAGTAGATTGCAATGTTATCTTTTCTACGTATGGTATGCTTTCAAATCAAAGTTCCTGCACATTCTACAGAACTTGCCATTCAGTAAATTTAATTGATTTTTCAGTTTCATCATGGATTTCATGCATACTAATGCATGCTGATCTTTTAATACGTATTTGTTTTACAGAGCCAGGAGGCTAATGTGAAATAATACATATGTTTTATGAATAGAGAATGCTCTTGGTAATAGTTTCAAGATATTACAGGATTCAAACAGCTAAGGAAAGTGGCACTGAAATACACAAGACAAAACACTCAAGAGGTTTGCATATCTATCTATCTATCTGTCTGTCTGTCAGATATAAAGAGACAAATACTGTAAGATAATAATTATTATGTGGAACCAAAAAAATAAATATTAAATTTGAAATGGGGTAATGCAAAAATAATTACTGCAATTTATCTTATTTTGGCAGGTCAATAAGCTCTATGCTTGAATTAAGTTTCCAGTATAGTATTATTTAACCTGGAAGTGGCAGGGAAATATGTTTCTTAATACAGTGATAGTATTATTAAACTCACAAATCTCTGTTTAATGTGGTTCCCCTTTCTGGTTCCCAGGTGGATCTCTTTCCAGTTGCATCATCTACTGTACCATGGTTTTCCTAAAAACAAATTAGCATTCCGTCAAGGGATTCACAGGAAAACAGCCTGGCAGTACAGTACAGTTGGTGTAACAACTGCAGCACGAGATCTCTTTTTACCTCTGGACAACAGGCAGTTAATGCAGAAAGAAACAGGAGGAAGCTTAAAACGTGAGGTCCGAAAAGCATGTTCCGTGTTCTGCCCGACTGCAAAGGCAAGGCCAAATGCAATGCTTTTGAAAGAATTCAGTCTCAGCTGTTAAAGACACATTGATCACCTTGAACAAAGTTTCCTTCTAAGATACCAGATTCAAGATTGAAGATAAGACACTGCATTTCATTCTTTTCACATCTATTTTCAGGGATTGTTATTGTTCAAGTAAGCAGTGATTCATTCACACTTAATAACTAGAGGATTTCAGTGTCCATGGCGTAGGAATACATGCTCTGACTTGAATATAGTGAGATGTTTTCAGAGCTGCAGTCTTATTGTTATCTCTGATCTTCATTCTTAGGTTCTTTACCCGAGGCTCTGCAATGTTACTTCTTGTCTACTTCTGCCACCACTGGCTTCAACATGTGAACTTAGTCAGCTTGAGCCTGGTGCTTCTCTTGTGGAATTAACCTTGAGCCTGGTTCTTCTCTTGTGGAATTAATAATAATAATAATAATAATAATAATAATAATAATAATAATAACTTGCATTTATATAGCACCTTTATCAATACTCAAAGCGCTTACAGTGATGAGGGGGAAACTTGCCTCTACCACCACCAATGTGTAGCACCCACCTGGGTGATGCAGCGGCAGCCATTTTGCGCCAGAATGCTCACCACACATCAGCTGAGGTGGAGAGGGAGAGAATGATTATTAGCCAATTTAACTGGGGGATGATTAGGTGGCAGATTGAAAGAGCCAGGTTGGGAATTTAGCCAGGACACCGGGGAAACCCCTACTCTTTGCAATAAGTGTCATGGGATCTTTAATGACCACAATTAACCTTGAGCCTGGTGCTTCTCCTGTGGAATTAACCTTGAGCCTGGTGCTTCTCCTGTGGAATTAACCTTGAGCCTGGTGCTTCTCCTGTGGAATTAACTTTGAGCCTGGTGCTTCTCCTGTGGAATTAACCTTGAGCCTGGTGCTTCTCCTGTGGAATTAACCTTGAACCTGGTGCTTGTCCTTCTCCATCCACTCCATTATATCCGCTTGATGTTTCCTCCGTCTGACATCATTTTGATCTTATTACATAACGCTGAATTCATTTTTTTAATTAACGTGGCACAATCTTACAATAAATCAGCCATTTAGTCAAAATGAGGATTCAAGGATTATTTTGGAATGAGGATTCTTTTTTTATTTTGTCATGCAGTAAATGAATTTTTGAAGGATGATGATGATGATGAGAATACTGACATCTGGAATGATTCCATCTCACACTGGTAGTATGCAAATATTGGTAAATACATACAAAATGTTTGGTAATCACATTGTAATAATCATTATGTTTGCATAATTATCTATGTATATATGAATGAATGAATGAATGAATGAATGAATGAATGAATGAATGATTGAATACCAGAATTAATTAATATTTTATTGCCTTTTCACAAATTTGTTCAGCGTATTTTGAATCTTGGTCAGAATTCACATACAAACACATTTGAAGACAATGTAGCAGTCATCCTATGGTGCTTGCTAGTTTTCTTCGGTCTATGTTTTTGTTTTCACTTCGTTCAATTTATTCCTTCTCAATTTCGAAATATCGATGTCAAAACTCACTTAATTTGAGATTCCTTTAACTCAGCACTTATTGGGCTATGGGAATCAATGCCTTGGAGTCTCGCAGGCAGTTAATTGTTAATTGCGAGCAGCTGTGGTGCGTTGCTATGTCCAATGAGGGTGTGACGACACCCTTCCTGTTGGCATTAAAACAGGCAGGGAATGACATATCCAGGTTGTTCTTTTCTGATACAACATGCTGTACCTCTTGCTGGGCTCTTCATGTCCACAGCCTATTTGAGGTTTCTTTTCCCTTTGCTTTATTTGTCAGATTTTGAGGTTAAATGGTAAGGACATTGGTAAGCCTAGCAGTGTTCTAGATACACCTATGCGGGGTCGCCTGCATTTGGGAAACAAGCCAAGCTAGGCTTGACTAGTCATTGCAAGTTATTTTACTTGCCTAAATGATTACCTAGCCCTGCAGACTTTATTTTTTATTTATTTTTTATTTATTTTATACAAGTTAAGTGGTGAGAACCCTCCTCTGAATCACACAATTCCTTATATTTTCTGTTTATTGGAAAAGGGAAGAGAAAAAACTTTAGCTTTCTCTAAGCTGTATTATATATTGAAGAGGCATTTGTTCACTTAACATTTGTGTATTATATATTGAAGAGGCATTTGTTCTACATATATTGCAATACATCATTTTTATTATTTTATGTGGTTGGAACTAGCATTCAGGCTCCTTCCTGATCAGCTGGGGTTTGTGGATAACCGTACCGCCACAACAACAAATGACAAAACATATGATCTATTTCAAGAATGAGTAAGTAAAATAAATGCACTGGCTAAAATTTTTTTACTATTTGTTTTTAGTAAACGCCACCAACCAGATGGCATCAAAGCATACTCGCTCACTGAATACATTGTGGATGGGTTCATTTAAGATTCTTGTCAACAACTTCAAAGTATAGCCATCACAGAGAGTGGTTATGCTTAGAAATTCCATGATTATGGAAGCAATTTCTTTTGCCTGAGTGATTGTTGAGTTTATTTCTGTTTTGAATAGAAAGGGCTCCACCTCAGCACTGGATACAGTAACACAGTGAACAAAACACCTGTAAGAAAACATGCAAAAATGTAAAAAATAAATATGCTACGTAAAAATGCTTTCATGCTAAATCTATTTTAAAAATATTGAAAGAAATAGTGTTATCTATCAACGTTACACGGCTTCCATATGAAAAATCTTCATTGCGATTTCTTGTCCAGCACATTCAAATTTAGTTAGCCAATAGTTCTAAAATATTCATGCCATGTTTGTTCCATCATCTATTTTGACTGGGGAAAGGTTTTTCCTAAAATCAACAGCTATCTCCTAACTTGTATTCATGATAAAAATGAGATGCTGACCTCTGCATCACTATGCAAAATAACCATATTATTTTTAAAATGGGTGGAAAAATAGTCATTTAATGTTGTTTTAGGTGGAGAACAGGCTATCAAGGATTATGAGAGGAATTTCTGTTAAAGCCCCCTCAACCCCCACCACCACCTAACTGATTCTTGCAGTGAGAAGTTGTTCTTCTCACAGAAATGTCTAGCAGTGTACTCTTGTAGTATACTGCTTTTGCAACATGCTTTCCCACTTCACTAGGGGATGCTCTCTTTGCTATCATGTAGTAGTTGTTTAATTTGTTCTACTGAATGTTGTCCCACTGGGTAATGTGGCACATCAAGCAGCCACTAGACTCATTCTGCTTGAGATGCATGTTGCTATGATTCATAATTGTGCCAGCTTGTAGATGGCAACATTCACCAAGCACAATAAAGCTACTGTCCATAGCAACCAATTCTTCAGTCTGTAACTGATGTAATGCTTCATTGGGAGACATAGATCTAATGTTACACATTGTTCACAATGAACAGAAACTCCAGCTCAATATCTGACGTTTCACAGTTGTTCTGGTCGCCGGCCCCTCTCCGCTTAGGGTCTCAGGTGTGCTTTCGGCTATAAATACGCCTCGCTTCCCTTTTCCGGTGCTTTGGTGTTACATCGCCACATACTCAAAGCCAGGTTTCGGTATAGGAAAAGCGACCACTTCATTTTAAAGCTTTGCTTTAATTTTACGTGGGACTGGCTTTAGGTGCATTCGAGCTCCGTTATAGGATTTTGTTTTCTCTTTGCACTGTCTGTTCCTATTACGGGTTTCTTGCTGTTCTCTCTCAAACAGTTTCTTTTGTTTCTTTCATTCCTTTACTTCTCTGTTTTAGTGCTCTCTTTTATTGAGAGCGAGAAGTAACTCTCTCCTTTCCTTTTGATCTTTTCAGCTCCTTATTCCGGCCGTTATAGTTTTACGTGCCGGAAGTGTTTTTCTCTGTTTCTGCCTTTCCCTTTTGTTTTGCTCTATTGTTGAACTTGGGGGATATTTGCTATTTATACTCGTGTCTCGAGTCTCGCCCACTTCTCCTGGGTTGATTTTTGTTTGGCTATACGCCGGGAGTTTTTATTCTCTTTCTTTATTTTCTGCTCTGTTTGTGCACTTCTCGCCTCCTCTAGTGGTCCTCACTTCCGTGGGAGACTTTTTCTGATCCCCCTTCCTGGTTCTCCGAAACCGGGCCCCTCACAAAAAGTTGTTTATTGAGCAAATAGATCTCTGTGTTAGAAGACATGTGTCATTATCCTCCCTACTGAACGCAAATTAATTTAAGGAAATGGCAAGAGCTGTCATTCCACACTCTTTGATGCTGCCAGAAGCCTGCAATATCTAATGAATGATTTGATCATCCACTGTTCCAATGTGTGGGAGGTTCTCATGGCACCACCCACAGCAGCAATGACTGTTTTGCTCAGTCTTCCACAGACTTTTTCCTCCAGTCAATGTCCATGCATCAATAGTCCAGTAATCAACAATAAAATCAGTCAATGCCTTGTACTTTTCCTGCATTTATAAGAAAGAATGCACATGCATGTGTTTGTGTGCACATCTGCTGTGTATAAGAACAACTCACATATTTAAATGACGTTTAATGAATGAATGTGCTGCATAATTATTTTAGTTTGGCGGTGAATGGATCTGCTTCAGTACTGCTCTGGAGCACAGGCATCTGCCCCCGCTAAACAGGAGATGACCAGAAACCCCCCATACTAAAGCAGATCCAAACGACAGGTGGAAGCTGGGGTGGTGGAGGGTGACAGCACATTTCTTTTAACACAAGCCGTAAGCAACAAAGAGCAGCGCATAAGCGTTCAAGCAGTACAGAGAGAACTAATTCTTGGCTTAAAAAGGGCGCTCCATTAGAGGTGTGTGCATGTGATTGGTTGAGTATGTGACGCGTGATTGCTAGCCACAGCGAGAGGTTGTCCGACAGAATTTACTCTGCGAACTCGTTCGCGACGCTCATTGGGTTAGTTGAAATGTATCCACGGTCAGTTCAGGGACACACTGATAAGGCATGCATAACTTCTGACATGTTTTTTTAAATTAAATGATGACTGCATCCACTGTGTGTCAGACAGAACTGGTAACTGATGTCCGCTTCATGATTCAAACAAGTTTTGCCTATAAGAACTTCAAAGTTGTAAGCCTCGGTTGGGAGCTAATATCCTCAAAGTTGTCAGCACGGGCAGCTTTAGGGCCGTGATATTCACGCGTGCTCTCGAAGAGCAGCGGGGAAAGGTGTTTATCATTGTTATTTAGCACTTAGTTCATCCATTAAAGTAGTTGATTACACATTCAAGTCACCCCACTAGGTTCCTTGGGTTTGAATTAGTCACTGATTTTAAGTGGAAAGCCAAAACCACTTCTGACATGCAAGAATGGTCAGAATTAGATGCTAAGATTAAACGGATTCTTCGGACAAAGAGGCAGATACTGCAATCCCGTGCCTTCAGTTTGAAAGGGTCCTAACCATGCCTGCCTGCCCCTTTCATGGTCACTCACCCCCTTTGGTCTGTTTTTCAATTTTTTCAATTGTTTTGTTTATCAATAGATGATGGTTTCAATTCCTCTTGAAGCTGGGTGCATTTGAACCACTGGCAGTGAGTAAAAGCTGCGAGAGGAAACGGAAATACCTAAACCACCTTAAACTGTTTTGTTAGTTTTTCACGATTATCTTGTCAGATCACATAATAATTGACCGCCAGTATAAACAGCCTTATAACATATTCAAATAAAGATGTGTACAACGGCGATGCTTTCACGTGAGATGCAATCAAGAGCACAGGAATCAACAGATAACGAGCAAGCATTATCCAAATCGCCATGCTTGTTAATCATGCAAAACAATCAAAGGCAAGTTCAAGATGGTTATCAAATCAAGTGCTTTGTCTCTTCCACTTGTAGCTCACAAGTCATCACTGAGTTTACACCCATCTGATTCTGAACTGACTGTGTATGACGGTGGGGAGAAGTTTCAAGAAAGTTTTCCGACGTTCTTGTCGATGATAGATGAGAGGTGCTCACTTTAATGCAGAGCTATTGTATGACATGACTTGATCTGCTCGAGATACCTGCAAACATTATGGAAAGGTAGGTCTTATTATTGGGGAACGTAGCTCTGAGTGATAAGTGCGCTGTTTTCTTTTCTGGGCAATGCGTGTTCTCTCTTCTGAACCGGTAAGAACCGATCCGCTGATCCACGCCGGCAGGTTCCTTTGAGGATGCAATTACATGCACGGCTGTTACAGCAGCTACTTTCAAGCATGGCTTGTCTCTCGCCAGTGAAGTCGTGGAAAAAAAAATACATTTGTTATCCAGTTGTCCAATTTATTGAGCTGCCGCTTGTGAGCACGGGCAGAGGGCCACAAATAGAGCCTGTCATAGGGTAAGATGGAGTGAAGCCTCTTCTACCTTCTCTGTCTCTGCCTCTTTGCACACTGTGCACACATAGAGAAGAATCTCAATCACACCAGACCTGATTGCTCAAGGACTGTGTATAAACAGGCCGGTTTTTAGATGTTTATTTACTAACCGCCATTAGCGTCATTTTTATTTCTGTGTTCATCTAAGTTTTTAGAAAAAGCTAACTTGTTGCATGAGATTCAAAATGTAGTTTAGCCTTACTGAACAATGAAAACAGATGAAGGTGTCCAATTGTTGCTATTACCTAAATAGTGCCATGAGGATTAAATCTGCTCTTACAGTTAGAATTCACCCCAATTTTAATAGCATGTGGATAGAGTAAGAATATGAAACTGCAAGGATTTCAGGTACAATATTAAGTTTGATTAAGATTATATAATTAACATACTCAAGTTCCCTCACAGGAAAATAAAAGTTAGTCTATTCTATACATTAACATTTACACATATAAAGAATAAAATGAAAATAAAATAATCATATTAAGAAATATAATAAGTGCCACACTCTAATATAGAAATATTGTCTATAATATATTGTCTATTCTTACTCAGAGAATTTAGGCACTAGTTTTTAGTAGTTAAAGGCACTGAATATAATACAACATGATATAACCAACACTGCAAATAATTAGAGGCTTCCAAAATAAGCATGCATATTAATAAATACTTAAGATGTAATTGCATCTCTCCTGGGCCCTGGGATAATATTGAGATGTTTTCAATAAAGTCACACATTTTGCATGTAAACACTTTAGGTTTAACACTTTGCTTGATAGATGCACGAAGATTAATATTCTAAACACCTTCAATCAGATTACACTTTGATGGCCCAATGTATAGCCTACCAATTCATTTCCTGTCTGAGTATAAGAGTCAGAGCTTGAGTGTGACTCATATATGGATTGATTATTGATTATACTGTAGGCCTGTTTCCCTGCAGATTTCATAGTAATCAGGCACAAACAACACATAATAAAGCAAATAGAAAATATTTACCTCACAATGTCCTGCATTTAATTACAATGACGTTCAACAGACATATGTTTACTTGTCACTTGGTATAAAATATTGCTTTTTTAAATGTTTGTTTTCATGGTTTTTTTGTAATACTAACATGTAACTATGCTTTATTGAGGTTCTAGAGTGGTGATGCAGGGTACAATATTTTATTGTCCATGATTATAATCACTCTTGTCATCACTTGTCACCTCTCCAAGGGCGTGAGGCTTGAAAATAATATCCAAAGAGAATACAACATTTCCAAAAGCTAGTTTGACACTTGGAGGCCAACAAGACAAGGGCTGATCAATTTGATGAACAATTAAGATAAATGTAAAATGAAGCAGTTTTATGTACCAGAATGGTCTTTTGTCAGTATTCAGTGACTGCAGTACTCATTATGGGCACATTGATAATGGGCTGGGTAATGGCAAAGGGCTTCTGAGAATGGCGCTAATGCTAGCCTATGGTCACAAAGTTATTGCCTTGCCACTTAGTTTTAATGGGAAACAAGCTTTAGCTATGTACAACTGCAGCACACGTGTTAAGTCAGCGATTTACAGGTTTTGTACATGGTATCTTCCGGAAGAAATCCAGTTGTGCAGCTCTCCAGTCAGACTTAATACAATGACTATTGTAAGCATCCACAACACTGCAACTGAATTGAGTACATTGCTGTTTGCATACATCAGACTGACAGATTCACTGTCTTTTTAATGCATTGTATTAGAACAGATAAATGTGAAAAAAAGGCTGAGATATCTTCTCTTCTAAATATGACTTTTAAAAGCCCTTTTCCCCAAATAAATGTTTAAAGATTCACTTATGGTCAAATATAAATATGGAATTCATTCAGAATTGAGAAGTGACAAAATGTTGCTTTTGAAAAGTAAAAACCATGACAAAGTTCTAGAATTTATGTGAACATTTCTTCCACATGAGCATGTAAACTACACTATGTGATGCATCACGGCAAATGCCAGTTCATTATGTGGCAGTATACACTGCCTGGCCAAAAAAAAACTCGCACACTGTAATATTTTGTTGGACCGCCTTTAGCTTTGATTACGGCGCACATTCATCATGGCATTGTTTCGACAACCTTATATAACGTCACAACATTTATTATTTCCGTCCAGACTTGCATTCATTTTTGGCCAAGATATTGTATTAACGACGGGAGAGTCGAACCACTCCGTAAAGTCTTCTCCAGCACATCCCAAAGACTTTAAACGGGGTTAAGGTCAGGACTCTGGTGGCCAATTCACGTGTGAAAATGATTCCTCATGCTCCCTGAACCACTCTTTCACAATTGGAGCCTGATGAATCTTGGCATTGTCGTCCTGGAATATGCCCATTGATGGGATAACCTGGTCATTCAGTACATTCAGGTACACTACTATCATCGCTGACTGAATTCCTCCCATATATCCCTTGGGCGACACAAAGCCAATTGTGCACTGCCCCTACAGGTCTGCCGGCCACAGTCAGCACTGGCACTGGTCAAATTTGAGCCAAGGCTGTGGTGCTCACTCATGCGCCACAAGCTTTAACTGAGTGAGCTACCCAGCAGCCCAGACAAAGTGACTTTTCATAGAACCATTTTTACAGACCCAGTGAGCAAAAGCCAGAATCTAGACTTCCAGAGGCGTGAAAATGTAGGTTGAGAGATGTTTTGCCATAAACGGACTAGGTTGACCCCAATATAGCTCAGGCTATGTCCTAGTCGGCTAGAACACTTTCACTTTTCAACCAAATGCAGCCGGATTTTCACCTGAATGCCAAGACAAGACTGTCCAAAATCATATGGTGGGAAGGCTGATATTAAACATTCCGAAGTGTGGAGAGGGGAGATGGAACTGCTCATTAGCAGCTGGTTATGAGGTGATTAGCGATGGTGGTAATTAGTAGGCAGGACAGGGGGCAACAGTTGAAAAAGCCCCTTTGTGGCCGAGAAGCAGTGCAAGAGATGCTGCAGAGGCAGCTGTGTGTCACTATAATGGACAGATCTTGCGGGCAGCTGAGCTCTCAATAACAGCTCTCTCGGCTGACCCTGAGACACCCGCATGACAGAAAATACAGTGAGGCTGACAGAGGGGCTGGGACCAGGTCAGTCATCTCCTCACACCCTCGCTTTTGTCACGAGCTCGGCGTATGTTTCTACCACTACTGTCCAAATAGGCTTCTTACCACCTGAGGGGACCTGAGGGCAGTGTCAGTTGTTACTCCCAGCCCCTCATTATGGGACACGATCCTGTGAATGAGGGTTTCTGACCATTGTCAGCTCACACTGCTGGATCTAGCTGAGAGAAGCGGTGTTTCTTTCTTCAAGGTACCGTGGCTGTACAGCGGGATTTTCCTCAAAACACATCTCTGGGCCCGAAACCCCAGTATGATTTCATAACCGATGTGTATATAAACTACAGCTGGGTGTCTTCCTTTATCTGTGGGGCACAAGTGACAAGGTTTGGGAACAGTACTCCCGTTGAAGTTATTCCTCCCATCCCCTAGCTTGAGCCCATCTGCAGAGGCACATGGACGGGCACCGTGACAACGCACCAGCTGCTCAGACTCCCTTGGATGACAGAGTGTGAAACTGCCACTGAACCCAAGCTGTCGCATCCTTGTATCTCTTCAGAGGACATTAGAGGGATGGTAAAGAGATTAAAGAACAAACACAATTGGAAACGTATTGCAAACAAAGGGATTAACCAAGATGCCGGCTCGATGTGAAGCCCCACCACGCCGCTTTCGAGACCGATGAGAGTGGGAGGGGAAGGCATTCATTGGACATTATGTAACAATGGAAAACCACATGGAGATGGTCAGTGGAAAACTAAGAGCCCTTGAACTGAAAACCACTTGGTATATTCAACTCTATTTCTTCCTCAAGTACTAAAACATGATTACAAATCCAACACCGCAGTGGGGAAGCAGAAGTGCTATTATATGTGTCTTCCTATTGAATTTGATACAATTCTTCCTCTGTCCAGTTCACACTCCCAGTCCCCAGATCTCCTGAGTATGAGCCTCTAATTAATTCCTCTGTAAAGCGCTGCACACGTGTCATTTCTCAGACAAGGATGTATCAGAGAAACAGAGGATGAAAGAAATGAGAAGAAAGAGAAATGGATTTTGAAAGACCCATGTGTCTGTACCAGGAAGGGTGTCTGATCACTATTCTATTTCCAGAAAATGCATTTTAATCAGGTAGCATGTATCAGTATTAATTTTCTAATGTATTCTTACTACTTACTTTGATCTATGTTGCTATTACAACATAGGGCTGAGCAAAGATACCACCATTTGTATCTGTATTTGGTCAACGAATAAAAGTATTAGTATTTGGATAGAAGTGGGTGTGGTTTAAACAGGAAGTGACAAAAGTCAAGAGGAACACATGTCTAGCTTTATATCCACTATCATTGATATCCACTATATCCACCACTTTCCTGAACTCTGACCTTTCCATGACAATGTCCTTGACAACCGTTGCCGTTTTAACTCCCTGTTTACATCCATCTGTAGTAGCTAGCTAACCTAGGCAGCTCCCAGAAAATAAATAAAATAAATAAAAGTGGCAGAATTGTGATGTACCATAGGGAGGCACTCCATTTTTAGGCTAGTCTCTGATACAAACTCTGAAAACTATGCTGCATGACTATCTAGCTAGCTTGCACTAACATTAGCAGAAACCCCTTGGAAATAGTTTGTGATTGCGCTATTTCATAACAAACCTTTTCATAACAAACCAAGTTAGTACACTCAAATATACGCCCTTACAAAACTGGATAGTTTGCTGCAAACTTGCAGCTAATATGTAGGGCATTTGCTGCAAACTAAATCGTTTGCCACAAAATTTTGCCAGAGGTTTGTCAGACTTTGCCAGTACCCAGATAGCAAGCGAACGTTGAATCGACCTAGATTCAATGTGGAATTCCGACGTAGATTCAACATTAAATTAGTCATCAAGATCACGTTGAATCACTGGGCGCGTTAAGTAACTGAGCGGCTGAGCTTCGCTCAGAGCGAAGAATGCACTTAACTGGTTGCTCAGTTTCGCTCACTCTGAGCCGCTCAGAGCGTAGCTGAGCAATTTTGGATGTGGATCAGAGAGGAGCAATATGGAAGTACGTCGTTAGCTGTGGACCCAAGTTTTCGGTCTACTGGGGTTGACAGGAACGAAACCTGCTTTTGTTTGCTGCACGAACCATATGCGCCTAGTTTTATATAGCTTATTTATATTAGCTATAGGAAATTATAAGTTAGCGATAATGCTAAGTTGACGTTACAGCTAACAACTGACCAGATTCAACCTAAAATAAGTAGGCTATGCTTGAATCTTGTACGTTGCCTTTTTTCCAAACTCAGACGGTTGTTGAGAGTTGCTCAGTGCTCACGTAGAGCAGAACGTTAAGTGATTCAAAAATCCGCTCAGTGATCACACTGAGCATTCTCACCGTGAGCGCTCAGTTACTTAACGCGCCCACTTTGAATCTACGTCGATACTCTGACAGTTTTCGATACTCTGCGCTACGGACATGATTCAGTCGGTGCTCAAAAAGTATTGAGGTTCGATACCCAGCCCCATCTGTGTCTGCCCATACATTTCATTTAGTTTGAGTCTGACACTCAGGCACAAAACAATGTGATGCACAATGCGGGGAAGTGTTGCTCGTCTGCTAATGGCAAGAGACAATAGCGATGATGTTCCAAGAACAAGGCTATTATTTTTTTTAAAACATACAGTATAGGAATGACAGACATTTGACAATTCAATGATAGATTGCATCGGAATATTGTGTCTAATATCTTATTATATGTACCTAATATTGTGTCTCTTTTGTGACGAAGTAGCGATGCGTGTGAACACTCAATCAGCTAGCCTGCGCTGTCTCGGATTCACCTACAAGTCTCTCCATTGGGCTCCATTCATTTTTGACAGCAAAATGAAAGTACTTCCACTTACATATTGATGTTAACTCTGTGGATTTTATATAGCAGTCATAAAACAACCACCTGGGAAAAGAGGTTATATAACAACAACTTCCCCTGAGTGGATACACACATGCAAGACTTGTCTGTGGCCCTCTCTCTCCCACTTCCTACTCTCCTCAGCTTATAAGCACAGTGGCAGCTCCGGAAATGTGACCAAGACAGCAGCAACATACAAACTTGCGCTATTATTTTGGAGTTGTTTATAACAACGAACTCCAAATAATTATGTTAATGTGATATTATTTGTGTGTTTTTCGAATAAGGTATTCATATACGGACAGACCCCTACTGCAACACGTTGATTGTACTGAAGTGGTGAGGTTTAAGGTGACCAGGGGTGAGATGGGCAAACAAGTCACCACCAGGATTAGAATTAGAATCTGCAGATGCGCCTTCCCCTGACAGTGCATTCTGCCATTAAAGACTGCTGATCACACATTAGCTTTACATTATCCTAATTCCTAATCAGCCATTCTGAAAGGCTACTCATGAGTGAAACCAGGAGGGATTGGGAGATATGTATTTATAGGGACATTTATGTGGTTTTGCATGTATCCACTCAATTAGCAGTATACGCAGCAGCCATTTGTAATGCTCAAAGTCTTTCCCATTCATACAGATGCATTCCACTTGAACAATGTTCATGGGGCTTTAAATGACACATGCATGTGTGGGCTATGTGTGGAAATGCAAGATGTACATTTACTGATAAAATTAAATAATGTCTTCCACTGAGTGCAGGATCACTCTATTTTATCCTTGCTTAAAGGAAACAGGTAATTCTTTACAACGTAAATAGCTACAATTCGTAAATTACTAAATTAACGAATACACGTCCGGCATCAACATAATGGCTATACCTAATAATAAATGCAATTTAAATTTATATAAGAGCTTCATGTACTGCCCCAACGTCCAGACCCAGAGCCTCTGACTATTCTAACCCTCGAGCCAGCAGAGCCCACGATTTCCCCACACTGAAGTCTGGACATAATGACCCTGACTTGCTATTAGTCCACAAACCACGTAGCCAGAGTAATTATTTGAAAGAAGCATTGTCTAACGTGGAGAGTGGGCTTGGTCTCTTGTCTATGTCCGTGCAGGACAGAGGTGTTGAACTGGAGAATAAAACCAAATATTTTGTCTTAGAGAATCAGCTGAACACGTGTCCCATCAATTGCTCCTAGTACATTTGGGAACTCTGCTATATCATGAGATCCCTGTTTAATTTCACTGAGAGCATCTAATTTGGAACCGTATATGATTCTGTACTCTTCGGATGAGTGAATTCAGGTCTTGGGACAGCTTAGGTGAGAATGCTGACTGCAACGTACCAGCTACTGAAGCCACGTGCGCTGGAAAGAACCGGAGGGCAAGGAATGAAGGGTGGCCAGAAGTTTTAGTGCTGCAGTGATTGCATGACTCCCTCTGGTTTGTGGTGCCATATCGTGTTTGATTGTCAGAAGCTGGAAGCCTTCAAACTCTTTATTGGTTCTATCATTTCTGATCAGCACAGGTCACCCCTATTCAGAAAGGAGTATAACCTGTAACCCCAATAAATCTGTAAACCTCAATTGTGTAGCCACATGTAAAATCTCCATATAATATCTTGGCCTTGCTTGGTAAAAGGTATTAACAAAACTCCCAAGAAGTCCACTGCGGAGGTTCTGCTCCTAATCCTCGTACTTCCACAAATTTTCCTTGCAGAACCTTAAACCTCCTGTTACCTGAAACCAGTTCTAAGGGGAGGGAGGGTTAAGGTGGGCTAAGTCCACCCAGATGATCCAAAAAACATGCAGGTTAGGCTAATTGGGGGGGACGCTAACAGGGCGTTGCTGCAAAAGAGCATGTGTGCTCAGTCAACCTACCCTGTATAAATAAAGGTAAATAAATGATCAGTCTCTCTAATCACTATGTTCATTTCAGATTCCTTCAAAAGCTGCTTCAATTGCTTTTATATTAGCCCAGCCCACCCAGCTCTAACCATTCTAAACATTTTAAATTCTAGTTAATTTCCAAAGCTGAAGTAGGCAAACAAATAAAAACACTTGAAAAGTGAATACCGTATGTTATCTGTCTCTGTTGGACAATTGTTAATGTCAACAGTTATGTAATATTAAGTAAAAACTCAAAGACTATAGCATTGAGCATAAATAAGGGTTTCATCCTGTGACAAAGTCAAATAGGAAATCTTATGTATGAAAGGGGAATGCATTTTTTCGTTCAATGTAAGGGACCCCAAGTCCCCCCTCTCAGTGTGCTCTTACCTATAGGTCATTGCCTCCAACATGAGCCATGACCACTGGATTCAGTCACGCTCTGGCAATAGAGCTTGTCCACTCACTCCAAGAAGGAAACATGCCATACCAATCTTTGCCATACAAAATAACGTTACTATCTAGACAGTAAGATACAGTTAAGCAAGATAAGGTATCTTCACCAATCACTACTTAAATTTTTTTGGTGATCACATGATCACAATCATCTTATTAATACTCATCTCATAGAATTATCTAAAATTAGAAACTAGAACAATACTGTAAAAAGATCCAAAATAGTGTCTAAAGTAGGCCCTAGGCTGCTGTAGAACAAATGCAAGTCTGTGGCACTCATTATCTTGCAAGGCCAAATGTGGCTGAACCAACACAATAACTCAACTAGAGCCAACAGACAGCCTGCAAGGACTCAGAAAGAGCCTGCTGGAGTCTATTTATGGAGAAATTGGGGTCTGAAATAGCAGCCAAGGGCTTTGAGAACTCTGCTGGAATACCTGATAAGGGCAGTGGTGGTAAAAAAATTTAATAAATAAATAAATACCTTATCTCAAAGGTGCCCTTTTGCATTTGTCTTACTTCTTGCTCCCGTTTTAGAAATTTAATTGTCTGTGAAGCCAGAGTGTCACTCAGCCATGTAGCCATCAATGTGTTTTCACATCATATGATTTGATGAATATGTAGAGCTGGATAAATGAATCAGACCTAATTTAAGATAACGCGGGAAAAAATAATTAGGTTCGGTACCTGACAGTAATCTACCGAGTCTTATTGACCTGGTTATGATATTATAACTATTCAGGGAAACAGAGGTTGCATCATAAACACACCATCCTCACTTCGCATGCTGCATTCATTGGAGTAATTAGGGCTGGAGCATAGAGCAAAAACACAGGCTATCCTGGGACAGAAGATTAATTAACTGCTTCAAAAAGCCAATTGTTGGGAGCTCCTCTGTGACAGAGCTCATTACATTATGCAATCTTCACTCATTTCCTAATCTTTCCATGGAAAAGAACCCTAATTTTAAAGTGAGCATGTGCAGAAACTAATACTGTATTTCCAGTAAAATTTTGAATTGATACCAAAGGCACATCACATCACTACAAAGAAAATGTTCCGGCACTAACCATACATGTGAGAAATTGATTCATAAACTTGATTATCTAACTGACTGTTACAAATGCTACATCACAACATTAGTCAGAGCTTTTGTTGAATGTCAAGTCTTGTGAAACGCTACATAAAATCAGAAAGGAATCAAAATGCCCTGCTTGTTAAGAGAAAAGATGCCTCTATGCCATTATTATGCCATTATTATATACGCTACGTCATTGCGCTTGCCATCTAGGGTGTTCAGAGCCGGCAACATCTAACTTTACAAGTCAAACACATTCAAATGAAAGACAAGATCTTGGCGACTACAAACCATAACACCTTGACATTACATTACATTACATTACATTTAACAGACACTCTTATTCAGAGCGACTTACACAATTTTATTTTATTTTTTAAGCATTTTTTACATATTATCCATCCATCTATACAGCTGGATACATACTGAAGCGATTCAGGTTAAGTACCTTGCTCAAGGGTACAACAGCAGTGTCCTACCTGGGAATCGAACCTGCAACCTTTCGGCCAGTTCCTTGACCATCATACTACACTGCCGCCCTACAGCAAGAGTCATTCAGGATCGTTTCCGATATGACACATTGTGTATCAACCATCTCCCATAAAGGGGTTAATTTAAGATTAATTTAAGATAATAATGCCCCTTCCTTTTTAGCAAAATATCCCGTGACAAAAAAGCTGTTCATTATCAAAAATTGCTCAAAGCTGGTCGATTTTGCACAAGGGAACAAGTAACATGGGGAGGGAGAGAAAGGGCATTGTGCTAGACACCACAGAATACAAATACAAGATTTGGCTTTTTAAAATAGAAAATTCCCTATATGTGTAGAAGGAATGTCAGTGTAGTTCTTATCCCTCCATTTATTTCATATGCAGTTAATGAAAGTGCATCGTTCTGTAGATTGACGCAACCTTATTAGCCAGTAGGGGCCATTGGATGCTGCAATAATTTGTGTCGGATGAACTGTTGCAATTGGTGTCATGCGGAGTTAAAAGGGCAATAAATAGAAATGTTCCTTGTAGGACACCAACAGACTTGATTTAAAGACAAACTGCCTGGAACCGGATGGTGACCGCTAATTAAGACGCGACCCAGGGCTGTTTTTCTCACCTGCACTGTGGGACTTGATTTAGGTCCAGGTTCTGTCACGCTGTGTTTTAAATTAACAATTGGACTGTGGTACCAAGGGCACAGGAAGGTTGTCCTTTGGGTTTTAGGTACTGTTTACATTTCCATATTCCGTACACGTGGGTAAAAGGCACAGGTATTAATGAGGAATAAAAGGAAGCTCTCAGATTGCATTACAAAACAGAGAGGCAGCTGCACATAAAACACTGTGACGTAACTTATCGCCTGAAATGTAACGACATATCCACCAGAAGCTGCGAGCCAAATCGGTTCCTGAAAACATTTACCTGGTTGGTAAATTAAACACAGAAATCCCACTGCAAAACTGGACAGAGTCGAAATCCCTCTCCTATACATTCCCACTGCTGCAGGCAATGCAACATAAGTACATTCAGCATGTGTTTACACTGAAAAAGAACAAATTAATTTTAATGTAGACAGAAAAAAAAAGTCTCCCTGAGCAAGTTTAATCTCCCGCAAGCAAAAGAAATGTAATCGCTCAACAAGAGTCATTGTCACCGACGTAGGGAGATCAAAGGGACCTGTAGCAGTGGCAGTAGCATCAGGTGCCCTGAACGGGGAAAAGCAAACTAATGAATGTCTGGCCTGATAACAAGGTGCAACAGTGCTGAGGCACAATCTGCCTCAATATCATTTAGCACCTGAGGGTTTCGATGCTCTCAAGAGTTTGGATAATGAAGGTGCTCTAAAACTCCTTCGAAATCTGCATCCAACCCGTGACTTACAGAACTTATTGTTTTTTCAGTCTCTCAGTCAAGAAATATAAGCACATACATGAGACTGTGTTGGGGGTTTGGTGTGAGGTCTACTTCTACGTTCTATATACTAGATCACTTGACCTTTTAGCTGAAAGGATCTAAGTAACTATTTCACCTAATTTAAAAAAAAAAATCCCTACATACAAATCCCTTATCCGGAGTGAAACAGAAAGGTTTCCTCGGAAACAGAGATTCATTTAAGTGGCTCTCTTTTGCAGGAGATGTTTACTCCTTTATATATCAGCGGACATGAAAAACACAGACTATGTTTTTCTCCATGGGTAATTATTCAGTTACAAACAGCATGTATTCCCTACTGGCAAAGAAGTGGAGAGGTAATTCTGAATGGATGCTGCTGCAGCGACACGGTCCTTGAATGGCTGTTTCCTTGGCAACGCGAGGAGGGAGTGGAAAGCCGATGTAGGTATAAAAAGCCGGGCACCTCTTCTCTGAGACTCATTCAGAGTTTGATACGCTCCCCTCGCCACATCCCTTGCTTAATTCTCCTTTGCTGCACAGACAGGTTGGGTAGGTTTCACTTTGTGAAGTTGCACTCATGCTCCGACCAAAGGACTTGGGCCAAGGCTCGGGCACCAAGACGTTCCTCGATGCCATGCACAGTGGCAAGGTGCACCTGGCGCGCTTCGTCCTGGATGCCTTGGATGGACGCATCATCAACTCCAAGACGGAGAACAGTCGCACCCCTCTGATGTTTGCCGTGTGCCTGCCGGAGTCTGGCGCGCGGCTGAAGTTCACCCGGCTGCTGCTAGAGAAAGGGGCGGACGTCAACTGCCACGACGAACACGGGCGCACAGCGCTGAGCCTCGCCTGCGAGCTGGGGTACCTGGAAACCGTAAAGCTCCTGGTGCAGTTCAATGCCGACCCCGAGGTCTCTGACGCGTGGGGAAACACCGCCCTAATGTACGCCGCCTACGCGGGCCACAGCCAGGTCCTCGAGTTCCTCGTCAGGGCATTTAAGCGACTGGGCCTGCGACTGGAACACACCAACCGGGCAGGGCAATCTGCCATTGAGGTTGCCGATTTCTACGGACACAACCTGTGTGTCCAGGCCCTGAACGTCCCAGCAAAGCGGTCCGCAGGTTTGGATAAACCCCACGGGGATGCCTACTTTGCGAAGGAGCTTGGGGGAGAGCAGCAGCGGCCTAACAGGCTCCCCAAGCAGGTCCTGGAGAGGTTCACCCAGCAGTTCCACAGCAAGTGTGAGGATCACTTGCCTGTGGTGTTTCAGAGGCAGCTGAGGGGCGGGGAGGGCAGCGGTCTACGGAGGCGCCTAAAAGGTCACAACCAGTCCCCAGAAAGGAAGGGACAACACCAGCCCCCGTCCAATCACTCGCAAACGCTCTGCAGCAACGATGACCAGGACGCCGTTTTTGCAGCCAGGCAAATACAGAACAGCAAGCTGAGGGACAAGAGGGGGGCCAAAACACTGGATCCACAGTCATGCCAGGAAGATGTGACCGAAGATGGAAAAATTACAGAACGGGTCCAGGAGACAGGTCCAACGTGGGGTAAAGCAAAGTCCTTCAACCAAGAACTTCTGACATGTAGAAAACAGTCATACCAGGATGACTTGTCTGATGGGACTCACTCCGCTGTTAGAATAAAGAGAGGGTCACTGCAGGACGAGCAAACGCTGATGAGGAAGACACAATGCCAAGAAATCAACGCTGACGAATCTGTCACTGCACCGAGATCTTTTTCAAATGGCAAAAAACAAGCCCTGGAGCCGACCGACGACGGATTGAGTCCAAACTCAAAAGTAAATGAGAGTTCTGCCGTTTCGTTGAGGAGTGAATTTAAGAAGCGCTCTAGCCTACCTCAGCATGGGCGCCAGGACAAAATCCTCGTCCACAGAGAGGAAATCGCGCCAGAGAGGATCCAGCGTCCCCCGGGATTCACCGGACTGGGAACGAGATTACTGCGGCGATTTACAGCTCCCGAATTTGTGAGAATGTTGATGGACTCTGAACACGGCAGAGCGAAGATATCCCGGTCCGAGACATTCCCTGTTACGCATACGCACCTGAAAGTTAACAGCCAGCCGAGCGTTGACAGCATCAGTGGAGTGACCTGTGAATTTGAAAGCAATTCTGCACGCCGTCTCGCTCTTGGTTAAAATTTGACGAATCAAACATATAACCGCTTTTGCATCGTTCCAGATTTTATTATGCGCTTTTGCCAGTGTTCTAAATAACTGATCGTATTTAATGCCTATAAATGAAATCGTTTAAATAATATTTGTTTCGTGTGTTAGGAAAGCTGTATCATGTGAAGGTATAGCCTACTTTATTTTGAATTTATTCATATAAGTTACGATAGCCTATTTCTTATAATAAATACTTGTATGGCACCCATATTTAAAAGCATCTATCCTGTGGTTTTGACATAAGCTATATGTCCTATTTTGCCATGTGCACATTTTTTTTATGAATGAAACGCATTACAATACATATTATCTTTACGCGAATATATTTGATTTAGCCAAATTATTCCGCAATTTCTTTGGTACAATTTCTGTCTAGGATAATCCATTAAAATATTCTAACGTACTTCTGCGTTTACTCTGGTCTCTTTACATTTTATTGACTCACATTCCTCTCCTTATACGTCTTTATTTGTCAGTCATTATGAAATGCACTTCTTCACAGTAAAATTATCTCCTTTTAACTCTTAGAGAGTTTATTTGAGTCCAAGATCAGATATAGTCGAGTGTACTCCATCATAGCTAATTTAAGCATCTTACTGTGTTGGTTCTTGAAACGACTGCTGCAAAACAACCCTTGGTGGAAAGAAAAGAATATTCTAAGAATATTAATACCTATGAATCACAATTATGATTTGACAGAAACAAACAGAAATACTCTGTGGTTGCTGCAGAAGGCCCAATCTGTATTATTTATTGGTTCTACAAAATTAAAATATGAATTCTCTTTCATGAAAGACCTACAGGTACACACACAAGAATATTGTGGCCCTGTAAGAATACAAAGACAAAATGTACATCTTATACTCAGCTGGTGGAGGTCCTTTAGCATCACACGCTAAGCCTGTGTGCTTTATCTATGCAAACAAATGGAAATAAAAAAATGCAGTCATACATATTTTCAGTAGGAACACACATCCTTAAAAGGGGTTCAAATAGGTGGCAAGTACAGCCAGAGGGAAGATAGGAATTAGCAGTAACAAATTACCTAAATACAGAAACAAAAATGTTTGTGACATTTATTTTGCAGTACAGGTAACTATAATGGTAACTGCAAGTTCCAACTTAGAATTTTTCAATATGTGCATCAATTGTTTCTCAGTTATGGCAGAAGTAAACTGTACACAATAAATCCTTTAGGCTGTAGCTCACTTCACAATTTCACATAATTACATTTCACAACACCCTTCAGAAAAGGTGGATTCATACATTTACAAATATTAACATAATAAATATGAAAATAACTGTTCACCCTTTAGTTTCCATTAATTTGTTTAAAAAATGACATCCCTCATCATTTATTTGTAAACCAATTGCCATTACACATAATAGATGTAGTAACCATACAGTTTGGAGTTCTATAACTTTAGAAGCATACAACATGAGCTCATATGAGCCAGTATTTCAGGCATGGTAGTGTCCATTAATAAAGTGCCACTGCAGAGTTGACACGTCTTGCCAGTATTCAGTCAGATTATGAACATCAAAGTATCTCACATCACCACTGACCACGTAGGGAAGGGGATACTTCTGAATTCCAGCTATCCCAGAACAACCGCTATCTCAGTCATATATCGACCATCAGTCACAGACGGCACACACAGCACGTTTTTGTGTAGTGTGTCCTTTAAACAATCTAAAAATGGATTCTTCTTTATCTGTACTAGTATCTGTACTAGTGTAAAGTCCATATAGAGGAATTGACGATCCCGTATGCAGGGGCAAGATATGAATGGCACGTGATTTCAACACTTTTTTGGATTTGATGTAAGGAACTGCTGTTGTTTACATGCAGTAGTCGCACTGTGCCCACAAGTGTGCACGTGTTGATAAAGTGCTTAGGTTTTCTCCAGTCCTGTCCCGCCTCCGAAACGGCTCTCCCCGGTCTGTTTAAGCATCGTGGGACAGAGTGGACACTGCGCTGCCTAAGTTAGCACCGGGACAGGAGCGCTTGTGGTGATCCTCACTGGGGCGAATCTCAGGGCTCTGATGGAGGCAGACGGAACAGCGGAGGGACAGGCTCCTGCAATCAGCAGCGGGACATGCGCTTGCGGTACTGCTCCACCAGGGGCACCAGACACTGCGGTGAGCCGCTCTGCAGGAGGAAGGGGTGCTCCAGCAGGTCAGTGGCGCTGGCACGCTCCGTTGGGTCCCGGGTCAACATGCGCTCCAGGAAGTCCTTCAGCATGGGGGAGATCTACAGAGGTACGGGATAAAGAATAAAAATTTTAAAAACCCTCATTATTTAAAGTGTGATAAAGGCACACTGTACACATATCGAACAATTAATACAGGGCCAAGCACACATATCAAAAGCAGTTCAAACAGAATAAATAAAACAATGCCTGGTGTTTAAATGCTCTCAATTGATTTACTATGAAATAATAGCCTGACAATACACATGAAAGTCAAAATGTTGTTCTATTGTAAATATTGTAAATAACTAGGAAGCATTTAAGCAGTGTGTGGGGTCAAACACTCCCTGTTTATGCCACGCCATGTATGGTTTTCTCGCTTTGAATTGTGTGTGTGTGTGTGTGTGTGTGTGTACATGATTTTGTGCGTGCCTGCATACAATTTTGTTTGCGTGTGTGTGTTTGTGTGTGTCACCTTGTGTCTGTTCCGAATTGTGGGCGCCGGCTCATCTCTCAGTCTCTTCATGGCTGCCACAGGTGCCTCACTGAAATAGGGTGGTTCTCCATCCACCATCTCCACCACCATGATGCCCAGAGACCAGACGTCCACCTGTCCAAACAAGCACGACGTACAACTTCACATCCATGTTACAATGCCTCGTTTCGGCAAAAACGAGCACAAAAACAAATGACGTCATTGCTTATTGTGAGTATCAGTATATGGTTTGAGCATGGTAGCAATGTCATTGTTCAGAAATTGAGTAAAAAGCAAGGCTTGCGTCAATGCATTTTTTTTGAAAATTCCATTGAACAAACGTGTCATCTCTAATTTTGTTTTAATTCCAGTTTAGTTATACAGTCTATAGCGAACCTGAAGAAGGACTGCCGAAACGCGTTGTTCGGCTCTCTCTCTTGTTTGTTTGTGCTTCTAATTGAATTTTGATAAATTAAAATAATATATTTATAATAAGGTTGTTCCTGTGTTCAGTATGCGGTCTACATTGAACCATCAATTATTGGACGAAGCTCAGTGTGCCACTTCTTTTTTGGACGTACTCTTGCTGCAACCTGCACACGTGAAGAAACACGTGTGGATTGAACTATTTTTCTGTTGATATACTGTATATATTAATCTTCTTTTCCCTTGACTAAACAATGAAATGACCATACACAATTTTTTCCCCCACTGCTTTGTATTTCTGCATTCAGCCAATGAAAAGCACTGGCTAGCTGAAACCAATCTTCTTCATCAACTGCAGGAAGCGTTGTGGCCTCAGATTACAGGACGCAGTTAAAAACGTTCAATTGAGCATGTAAGTACTTGATTTATATCAGAAAAAAGGCTTGACAGGTTTTCAGTAAGATTGCTAGTATCATACGGGCATATTCCTGACCACAGAACCATCTGGAAAGAGCATTAAGAGAGCAGATAACATGGTGGTGCTTTCACTATCTGATCTTGTCCTCTCAAAACAGCTTGTAAGAAGTACACATTCACCCAGAGAGAGCTGGGATGCAGGATGCTGGCGGCTAAGAACAGGAGTTTACGCTATAAAACAAGTTTGACATCTTGGTCTGAAGAGAAAACAAGTCAAGTCAGTTATCAACCGCGATGATTGTTTTTTGTGGAATGTGTCACCTTGTGGTCATGTCAGTCAGACAAGGTAACGGCTCATAAATGGTGCTTGAGCCACTTGGCGCTTACCTCGGTGCCGTAGGGTGTTTTTGAGATAACTTCAGGGGCCATCCAATATGGTGTTCCCACTAAAGACTTCCTCTTGGGGATGTCTTTACTGATCTGAGCACAGAAGCCAAAGTCTGACAGCTTGATCTGAATGGAATGGAATGGGACAGGACAGGACAGGAGATTAATAAATCTTTATTTATTCCAAATAACTAATCACCCTTATGGTCTTTCACCTTATCTGGATGGTAGCTCTAGACAAATGTCTAGAGAACAATTTGGTAGGTTTTTTCTCTTGCTTATCTAAATGTTTAAAAAGTACGACTTATATTGGATTTTACATTCATTCTTAAGTCATATGGTGATATATTAATATGAACAAATTTTCACTAATATGATGTTCATATTAATATGTCACCATAAGTCATATGGTGACATATTAATATGAACATCATATTAATGAAAAGATTTATATATGTTGATTTGATCAGGTTTCCTGTGTGTGTGTGTGTGTGTGTGTACTGGTCAAGATCCCTTAAAGTACTGGAGAATCATTAGTTGTCTATGAGGAACACAGGTGCATGCTGGGAGATATTGCAGGGAGTGTACCCTTCCATCCAGGGTGAGCAAGATGGAGTCGCTTTTGAGGTCCCTGTGGATGACGCCCTGGGAGTGCAGGTAAGCCAGGGCCTGCAGCACGGCCTCAGACACTGTGGCTATCTGCTCCTCATTCAACCTGAAGAAGACAGGCCCATGTGGTTGCTCTCTTTCACAGTAGCCTCTACAAGGTCTATCTATTACCATATCAAGACTGCATTGTTCACAATTCTCTCAGGTCTTTCAGTAGTGCTCAAGAGGCTTACGTAATTATGAGTTTGCCTGAGCATTTTTCCCTGTGATTTTGCCTGAGCACAGCTTCCCATGATGCTTTGCATTGATTCCTAAGCTTCCTAAAACTTTTTCTGAACACCCTGGTGAGCTGATACTTTGGGGTTTTGTCTCTTGGATCACTTAGAAGCTTGTGAGAAAGTGCCAGATTCATTTTCACTCCATTGCTGCAATGTTCAACATTCCACATCAACATAAATTCCATCTGAGCACATCAGAAGTAATGTTATTCAATTGCTAATGTGAGGATGCAGAAAATGTGAAAATACAGTATTGGGAATTAATATTCCTTCCTTGAAATCTACCTTCCTTTTCTTGAGCTACAGGATCATCAAAAGGTTCCTAGGTAAATGTAAGTGGAACCTCAGCCTTTTCATTCATCATAATAGAAATCGGAAGCAAGTAACAAATATTGTATATTATGGCTGGCAACTGGATCTGGCCTATTCCGATAAGCAAACCTGTCCTCCATCTTTATCAGATAAATTAATTCAGTTCCCTGGTCTGTTGATACCTGACACTGAGGTCAACACTTGCCTCTTTGTCTCATGGGAGATCTAATTTTCACATTGTGGACTTCAATATGTATTTCATCTGTATTTTATTTGATACAAAAACAGTTTCTCATGAATGGTGCAGAACCGTATGGCAGCACAGAAAAATTAATTATTTTCTGCTGCTTAACTTAATTCTCAACTTCATAGATAAGATTTTAAACATATGAAAATGCAATTAGATAATTTAATTACAGCTCTTCCCAGAGGGGGAATAAGATGTCTTCTGCTACAGCGGGACAAAAAGGATTAAGGGAAATAATATTTTAATAATACTTTTGCTGCAGCCTTGCCCCTTTCTTCTTTTAATACAGTATGTCAAGTGGAGTGGTTCAGTCAATATCACACTACCCTCTAGTGGTGTAATGGAAGTACTGAAACCGGTCACGCTGCTTCTCCCTCGATTTCTTTTTACTTTTCTCCCTTTTTAAAGTGGAAAAAGGACTAGACTGAAAATAGCAAGACTGAATACCTAAGACACCTGCTGTTGTTAAACATGGCTTTACATTTTTCTCTTAGACCTGTTATAGTAAACCATTGCAGAGCTCAGGTTTTTCCCTGTAGGGTAGTAATTAGCATTGCATGCTACCGTGAGGCAAAGGACCACATTCCTTCTCAAATCTGCGAGTGACTAACTGTACTGGTTCAATTATTATAGTTATTACTTTTTTTTACTTATATGTTTGCCATTTTACATTTTTTCAAATGACTCCATACCTGGTTTCAGACACAATGTTGGTTAGAGCCCCTCCCTGAAGATACTCCATTATTACCCAGAGTTCCTCCTCTACAAGAGCACTCTTGTACATTTCCACTACGTTCCTGTGCTGGTAGTCCCTCATTATGACGACCTGTAGGAACACAGCGGACAACGTTAGGCTTGCTATATGTTTTTTTTCCGCTCACAGGGGAGTGAAGGCAGAATGTTGAAGGGGGAAGGGACGTCACACCTCATTAAAAAGAAGCTCTCGACGCTGCTGCTTCCGGAGATCCATCATCTTCACCGCTACCTGCCGGCCGCTGTGCTTCTCCCGGGCAATGCACACCACGCCCGTTGAGCCCTCCCCGATTTTCACAAAGTTCTCCAGGTACGAGCGCGGGTCCCCCTTGTCCACCACCATCTGCAGGGCGGCTTTGAACTGATCGTGGGTGACCTTCGGGGGGTCTGGGGGAGGCCTGGGGGAGGGGTGCTGGGGGGGCCTGAAGGACGGGGAGCGGGTGCCGGGGGGGCTAGTGGCGAGGGAGCCAGTGGGGGAGGGCCGAGGCTGAGATGGGCTGTCCTGCCTGGGAACGCCAGGTTTAGGACTCAGAAACGGGTTGGGGCCATTCTGCCGCATGCTGATGTTAGGAGATAGTCCGATGGTATAGCTGGAGGAGGGCCGCACTGTTCTGTGAGTTCTGTTGTCACTCACAAGTGGACTACTGGTGCCATTGGGCAGGAAGCCATGCTGGTGCCTTAGAACAGAGTCCGCCTGTGCCATGAAATCAGAAAGAAAGCAATTGGTTCTAAAGCGATGGCCTTGTGAGCCAGACAAGTCTACATGCTGCCGTTTAATTCACCTGCATCGAATCAATCACCAAGTTCAGAAAATAGCGGAGTGGCCAATCTAATTTTCTAATACTAAGTGCTTTTGTTTACTTCTTTTTGATGTGCCCTTGAACAACTGCCAGAACATTGAATCTTAATATTTACTAGCACATTACAGACAATAACTCACAAATCGTATTTTATTGCACTGTACAACTATCAGCATTTAAAGTGCTGTCGCAGAAATATAGGGACCACTTAATTATAAGCACTCGATATTAGATAGGGAAGAACATTCAACGTTTACATTTCTCCCATATCTTCTTCATTTGACATCATCTACAACTGAGCTCAGTTCAGATTATTATCTATTTGTTCGACATGTCCTCAGTCATTCGCTTTCCTTTCACCTTCATCTCAGGCAGCCGACAGCATTTAAATCTCATTTTATATCTGTAACTCATTAGCACAGCTGGGATTTTGCTTATGAGTGCAAAAAGCTGTGTCCACTCTAGGCAGCGGCGGTTAAGGCCCGTGCCGTTCTCGCAAATGTTATATTGAACTAAATCAGCGAGTCAGTCGCCCGCTGCCAAAATTAAAGACACAAGGGTGATGAATCAATGGAGGGATTGTCACCTTCAGGTCATAGGAGGAGTAGGGCCTGCCAGGGCCGTTCTGCGGGTGGATCAGGAGCCGGTCGTGTGCGCGGAGCTCTGGCGTGAGGCTTCCCATGTCGCCGTGGGGCTGCGGCGCACCCGGGGTGTAGAAGCAGGAGACCGGCCTCTGATTGGGCGGAACGATCCTCGGGCCCCTGTCTCTCCTCACCACCAGCCTGTCCGTGGGGCCGCTCGCCTCGCCGTGCACGTACGGCCGCGGGCCGGGCGGGGCCCCGTCGCCGGGCAGGGGAGCGGTCGTGTCCAGGGAGGTGACGCTCACCTCGTAGGAGGACTTGGCGCGGGGCAGGCCGCCGTTGGGGTGCAGGGTGACGCTCTTCTTCGCTCCCGGGCGGGGGCTCCCGCTCTCGCTCTTGACGTTGCGCGTCCTGTCCCGCCAGGTCAGCTCCCCCTTGGCCAGGTCCTCGTACTGGTACGAGTCCCCCTCCTTCACCTCCCCCAGCCGGCCCAGGGACTGGGCTCTCTTACGCGCCGAGGGGCTGCTCTTCCGCAGGGAGTTGGAGCTCGTCACCGAGAGGCGGCTCAGGTCAGAGATCACCGCCGAGATGTAGTCCCCGTGTCCGATGAAGCTCCCGCGTACGATCGTCTGAAGAGGAAAGATCTGCGCGTTACCGAATCATGCTTGCCTTCAGCAGTATTAGCAGAAGACACAGTATTTGGGTACACACTCTACATCATTAATATCAGTGAACATGACTGCCCTGGTATTGGATCATTCTTTTTGGTTTTCTGTACAGCAAGGCCTAAAAATAAAACTCTAGCAGGCTGTGATTAATCTGCACATAAATGGCTCCCCTTCTGAGATGTGAGCTATATACACACACACACACACACACACACACACACACACACACACACACACACACACACACACACACACACACACACTTGCTTGTTAACAGGGGCTTGTTTTGTTCAGATCTGCAGTTTTTTTTGTTGAAGGACATTTTAAATATCTTGTGGACATTTTATGATGTACTATATTGTATTATACTGTATTATACATAACATCTCTACTTGCCTTGGAAGAAAAAAACGATTATATTTGGGGAAATTCAGCTGTTTTTAATGTAAGATTTCAGACACATGCTTTTTTAAACCCTTCCATTATTCCCGGAATATAACTGTAGGAACTCCTGCTGTGGACATCGATCAAAATAGCAAACGTGCTGAAAATCATGCTGTTCCTACCGACTTTGTTAAGGCTTATTAAGATTATACATCGATCACAATCCTGGACAAATATGTGACAAACACATACTAAAAATGCTTGCTGAAGTTTCCTTGGGTACCAGCAAAACAAAACAGTTCTTCATTCCAGAGGAGTCTGAAATAAATAGGTTATGTCTGCACACTCACTTCTCATGCAGTGCCTTGTGTTGAAACACAGCAGTACCATGACTGTATAGATGGATTGCGCAGCCAAGCATTAAAGTTGAGTATGCAACTTTGTAAAATGGTCGCATTTGTTGTCAAAACATTTCAAAGTCATAACACCCCTTGGCCTTGCCCACAGAGAAAGAGAGACACCACTAAGGCCCTAACCGCACTGCTTCCACAGACCTCGTCCTGAATGCATGCAGTTTTCTATATACGACTGCAGGATTACAGACTAGTATAGCTAACGTTACAGTAAAAATATCATCTACAAAAGTCCAGGTAAAACAACAGAATCTTTTCTGTTGTTGCATCACACACAGTTTGTGTAGCTTTAGTCTGAATCAGGCATTATCTGTCTACAGCTGGCATGCATGGCTATGGCCAAGTAGCCGGTTCTAGCTAACGTGATCTATGACAGATAACTTTAGAAAACATTTCCTTCTTCCAATAACTAGCCGCCGAACGGTAACGTTAAGTATAATAAGCAACCTAGCTACTATTCATTATGGGTAATTACAATTGGCTGGCAAGCAGAAAGTCCACTGGTGAATTAGTTACATATGAACGGCTGGTAAGACTGCTGGTATTAAGTAGCCTAATTTAAAAATAGGCCTACATGCATATCGAGGAAGACGCTCTGCCATCCGACGATCTAATCACAGAAGACAGCTGGCTCTGATGAGATCCTACCACGACTTGTTTGCATTTGCCATACAAAGGGGACCAGTGAGGTAAGTGGGCCTATAAGGTCACAATTGCAAACATGCAAAAATCACAAAGTTGGCCCATGCAAATAGGCTAGTAAAGGCCTATCATAAAAGCAGCTTATGTTCACAGAATCCATATGGGGTTAAGGATCCTATCAAGGTCGTCATACCACACAAATTTGTCCTTAACATCTGAAGAGCTGCCACTTTTCTGCAAAGCGTTGCGTATTTTGATGTAGTGTTGAAGGAATTTTTTCACTTTCACACGACACTGCTCAACAGTTCGCTGGAATCTATTCTCCTTCATTTTATCGCTAAATATTTCGCGATAACTTTTAAAAAGTTGCGTACTCCAGCTTTAACATTGGATAATTTTCATCCTGTTTCTCAAATGACTATCTAGTCAAGAGTAGGGGTAGAAAGGCTGATCCTGGAGCATAAACTGTGCAGACACATCAGTACTGTTCATTCAGCAAGTTCAGAAAAATTATAAAATCAAAAACGGAATCGAAAACAGTTGTTCAATTCTATATTCTTTGAATGTCACCACAGTCTTGTGGAAATATATTTTTGGTTGTTTTTCACACATATCACAAAAGCATTTGTTTCACTACTACCACTGCAACTACTGCCACCACTACCACCACCACCACTACCACATCACCACTACAACCACCACCACTACCACATCACCACTACCACCACCACCACTACCACATCACCACTACCACCACTACCACATGACCACCACTACCACATCACCACTACCACCACCACCACTACCACATCACCATTGCATTTACTGAATATAGCACCTTTAACCTTATGATCTCAAACTGCTTTAAAGGGATTGAGTACAATAACACATCCTTATACACTATATAGTTATATACATATATACGTATATAGTGCAGTCCTTAAGTATTTGGACAGTGGCACAATTTTTGTTGTTTTGACTCTGCACTTCAGTAGATAAGATTTGAAATGAAACAATAAATATGAGGGTAAAGTGGAGACTGTCAGCTTTAATTTGCGGGTATTAACATCCATATCGAGTGAACCATGTAGGAATTGCAGCCATTCATATACATGTACATAGATGGAGGGAATGGACTCCATTAGACTGCAGCAAAGAGGCTTTAAGAGTGAAATTGTGTCTTGCGGAGAACTATACAACTGTAACTTTACTTAAATAATTTCTGAGTACCAGGGTCACTGCTAGCATTAAGCTTTTTTATTAGTCTATTAACAGTATAGTTTTGCAAAGTTGTTGAGATCTCAAAAAAGAAGCATATTACAATGGCTCTAATTATAACATTCAATTTGTGTCAATATATGTTTTCTTGAGAGGTATTATTTGATTAACTGGCATTCAAGCAAGGGTCAGTTTAATCGGTTATCTCCTCCTGTCAGATGCTTTGAAGAAGGCATATATAATTAAGACAATTCTAAGATAATGCAACTCCTAAAATATGGATCAGGTAACTATGTTTAGCATGCTGGCTTCATATGTATGCGTCAATAATTTGTCCTGTACTTACTTATTTGTTCTCACAACTTGAGTTAAGTTCATTCCTACATAACATACATGACCCACATAAACCTCTACGTATTGTGTAAACAGCTACACCTAACATATTCATTATTATATTACTGAGCATACACACTGGGTAAATAACACAATCTCTTTCACAAAAAAGCAAATAGATTCTAAATGGGCTTGGTTTATATGATGGTTACAAACTGCGTTTGAATTTTACAGTCAGAATTGTTGAGTGGACAAATGCTAACCTATATTTTTCGAAGGACAGTTATTATTGCTTTTGCTTGGATACTGTTAGGCAAACTGTTCGATTCAAATTTATTTCCCTGTATTAAGAACAAATTAATTTATTGCAGAAAATTCCATTGTAGCCTAACTCTTGGCTTGGACTGTGATATTACCTGTGTTTTAGTGTTGGTAATACAAAGTGATACATCACAAATTTGTAACATATTGCCACATATCAAGTTCTTATGTTCCCTCTTTAAGAATAATGAAGTGTTCTGTTCTAATGTGCATTTTACCCCTTTAATAAATTATAATGTGCAAATAACCTCACATTATCCCAATCTTTAATGAGAAACTAATTCTAGATCAGAGCTGTCAAACTCAAGTTTCAGAGGGGTGCAGTGCCTGCTGGTATTTGTGGTTTCCTTTCAATTAGCAGCCAATTAAGGCCTCGAGAAAAAGGTGAGTGGATTCTTTAGCCAATCGATGACTTAAATTAATCACTGGTGCTTAAATGGCCCTTCAGGACAGGATTCTGACACCCACGCACTAGATGGCAACTTCCTTTCTGTGCCGTTAAGCTTTGATTTATATCTTTCATGCAAGTGATATATAGTTGTTAACATTAATATGGTTACAAGCACATCATTGTGGGTTAAACAGCATAACCTTTGCTATAAATAAATAATGACCACAGAAGAAAAGCCATGAAGGAGATATGAGAAATGCCCCAGAACATGATTAATAATGGAGCAGCCGCTGGAAAAGAAATTCTGAAATTCTAATCTAATGACAGTACTTTCATTACCTGCTGTAACGCAATCAGCGGACGTTTAGGCCATTTCACAACATTTTAAATGATTGCTCTGCAATGCCCTTGCAGAATCTGCGCTAATCATTCAGAATCACGATCTGCCCCGAAAGAAAGAAATCCACCCATTCAGGTTCATCTATCCTTTGTCATTGTGGCTGATAACGTTCACCATATCAGCTTTCACGTGTGCCATTGTCGCGTCCAACAATTACGCCGTTTTCGCAGCAAGATGATCCTGGATGATCATATTTAAACTGCGATATTGACTGTGGTTGGGAAGCCGACCATTTTAATCCAGAATTTAAATCTCAGGTAACACTTTACATTAAGTTAATATACCTATACCTGTGTAGTTAAATTGTAACTAATTTGGTGACAACAGGTTATTACTGAGTAACTCCAACGTAGATAACATGGAAAAACAGTTAGCGGTATTCTTAATTACACGTGAATATTTTGAAATATTTTATTTTCACTCATAGGCCACATCTTTATGATACACAACAAATAAACCTTGCCTGTTAATTTCACAACCTGTCTTTATGATAAGGAATGATTTAATTTCAGCAGGAGAGATGTAACAGGGCTGGCCTTGTTTCACATGTGTAATTAAGAATACCACTAATTGCGGTTCCACGTGTGCTACGTTGGAGTTACTCAGTAATAACCTCTTGCTACCAAATAAGTTACAATTTAACTAAACTGCAACTTAATGTAAAGTGTTACCGAATCTCAAAACTGTCTAACGTGGCAATTAAAATTGTTATGTATATATATGTATGTATATGTATATTTCTGTAATGTGAGGACGTCCTGAGATTTGCAGTCTTCATTGCCCACTGGCATTTACACTGCTGATCCAATGCTGTACCTGCAGTTTCTCCCAGATTCTGACAACAACAAGACGGCATCATGGATTATTATTAATTGCCTGCATGGAGTAATAAATCTTGCATCCCTCCTGGGATTCACATTGTACAGTGGATGTACACAGTAGGGTCATTATTCCAGCCTCAGGATAGGTAGAAAAGCAGCGCGGATCGGGGGGGGGGGGAAGTGTGTTGTTTGCAGCGCTGCTACCTGGGTGTTCATTCTACTGAAAGAAAGGAGAATGTCACTCCTCAAGAGGAATTTAATAAATGTAGTGGACCCGTTTCTTCAAAGGCTCTCTGCTAACATGTTGGGGCTGAGCCCGCTGTACTGTATACAGGACTTTCTTTAAGTTTCAGGGGAAAAGGCACTCAATGGGGTGATAAAAAATGACAAAATATGAGCGCTGCCTATAAAGTAGATTTATGAAATATAGTACTCATGTTTATTACGCTAAGAGTTTGTTTGCATGTACTGTATTTACTGAGTGTAGAACAAACATTGCAAATCTACTCTAAGGTAATGCAAAAGAGAAAAGGAAAACTATGGCTATATCTGCACAAGAAAAGTACATAACATGCCTTCACTTTTACCCTCTGGCAGTGCAGAGACATTTTTTCATGCATTTGCATTTGCATTTGCATGGGTTTACAGTGCCTACATACAACAAGCTATCATATCGCATTGCAGAGGATGTGTGCCCAAACAAGAGCCTACCTTCTTTGGCTTGAGCTCCACGTGTGTGATCCTGGAGGGGTCCACCATGGGCTTGGGCCTCCGTAGGGTCTCGATAATGCTCTGCCATTGGGGAGGAAGGCCCACGAAGCATCCCCGCTTGACGTCGAAGGAGGTGTGAACCCGGTGTTCAAAGTTCTTCGGCGCCGAGATCTCCAGCCTCTTCTTCTTCTTCTTGCGGAACATCCTCAGGTACGACAGAACGAAAACCTGTTCGAGGCGGGAGGACTTCATGTTAGGGCAAAGAACACTCGCTCCAGCCATCTTGTACAGTACGGAACGACGGCGGCGATGTGAAGAAAGGGCGAGATGCTGAAACTTGCCTGATGAAGCCTCTGATTACCTGGATTTTAGAAAGATTGATGACCTGGAATCCCCTCCCCCACCCGTGAAGCATGTCACATGACACTCGATCATCAGAACCGCAAGTTAAAAACCATATTTCTTTCATCACTGTTTTTTTGTTGTTGTTTTTTTCCAATTATCATTCAGACAACGAGTGTTGTCTTCCGGGGTAAATTTTTATTATTTTTCATGAGCAATTTATAGGTTACTATTCAAGTAAAAACAAGACAGTAAGAAAAGACTATATACATTCACAATGCAGTCTCAAGCTGACCCCACTGTCAGTCTTTTCTTTGAGATGACTTTTGCTTAAGGGGGAAAGGGGGATGGGTTTGTGTGTCCACCTGAAATGAAGGCTATCTGGTCAATTAAGGCATATACATTCACTGTGCCCTTTTACTGAAGAGCACGCTGCAAGGCTCCAGTCAAGGCCTAGGGCTTTTTGTTGCATTAGCAGGAGAAAGGATCACAAAGAAGCTGCCCACTATGACCTCTAATGTATGTTAATGAAGGAGAATGCACTCCCCAGACTTACAGGGAAATGAATAGAGTCAATAAATTCAAGCCACCCAGATAAAATATATTTTCTTAGGTGATTAGCTAGATAAGAGGGCAGTTGAAAGCACATTTGGGACGCTTAATGTGAACCGTTCATTTTTATTCGACATGAAGACAAGTCAATTCTCAGCTGAATTGAACAACTTGTGATGTGCCATTTCAGCATCTGATAAGATGAGTCAGGTTTATCTTTATATGTTGTCTTGCTAAATTAACTATTTAGCAGTAGATGATGTTATCCAGGTCACTGACGTAAAAAAAACGGTGTCACATTATTCATAACGTCATGAAGAAATGTTGCCCGCTTTCTTGTTAGTGAGCAGTCTTCTACCTAAATGTAATTTCAGGGTGATCTCCTGGTGACTGATTAACCTTCAGATCATATCTTCAGAAAACATATTGATCGCATCTTAGAAGCAAACACAGCATGATTTCCAAAAGGTTTGTCTTCATATTACCATATTTTCTGTAGAACAGTAGCTGGATTCATAATATACAGATTAAGCTATTATAATAGATGCATTTCTTAAGGTGCTGTTAGCAGATAAGTGACTACTTTACATACAGTAATTCCTTTTTAAAATGCCTTTTTTCAAGTGACCCGAACTGAGCTGCATAAATTATTAATGTGTGACACCACTTCTTCCTCTGCCCCTCTAACAATCATGCAGGAAGTCTGCTCTGCCCCTAGACACACCATGATAAGCAGCAATGACCCTTGTAATAGGAAATATCAGTGACTAAATACGCCAACAGTCCTGTCTTGACCAAATCTCCTGAGGGGAGAGGAGAGGAGCCGTCATGCTCAAGCAAAATCCAATTCATTTTTGGGCAGGGGAGGAAAAGAGCAAGGAATTATGCATCTCCCCCTCCCAGGATAATTCAATCACATGGCTAATATACTAAGCGTTGCATAAGCTCATAATTCTCTGCTTCTCCTATGTACATAATGTAGAGCTGGAAAGACAGCTAATTACATCTGACAGGGACACTATGGCGTGGGGTGGGGGTGGGGAGTAGGATAAAGCTGAAATGCCAAAGAACAGAAACACTGACTGGGTCAAGCAAGACAAGACAGGGACCTCGTTTTTTCTGAAACATGAAAAGCTTTTACTGCACTTACCGTGAGCCACATACTGTACTTTAAAGGAACTGAAAAGCTGTATCCACCAGTAAATATGTTTATGAAAAGTCCAAAGGGCGTTTGTGTGTATTGAAAGAGTTGTACTGCACTCTAGATATTCACCTAATGCTAACTGTTTGCATTATTAAACTTTGTTCAAATAATAAAACAGTGACCGCAATTAACGTTGGTTTAAACAGGAACATACCTGTTATTATTTTCTGGTGCTGGAAATATTGTCATTGTCCATGTTAAGTTATTGTTTCAATAATATTACCTCAGAGAGCATTCGAGGCCTTTCATTGCACAGCTTGATTGGACAGTACTCGCTTTTCCACAAATATGTATCTCCCACAAAAATAGACAAAAACATGGTTCCTCTCTGTTTGTTGCAGAAGATTACTAGTCTGCCCTGTTCTTTTTTTTTTTACACTTTCAGCTAAAACCTAATCGTTTTCATTAATTCAACCCAAAATGGTATGATTTCCATTTTGTGTCTTTAAAATGGGAGTGTACAGGAATAAATGAACATTAGCGTGACAGAGCCGAACACTGACTCACGGTGCTCACCTTTCCAGTACAAGCAGCCAGATCAATATTTGTCCAAGAATGAAATGTAAACTGCAACAGGAGATTGGAGATCTACGTGATATGAAGCTAAGAGCTATTGTCACAAATAGGATGTCTCCTGTCCTGTAATACAATGTGGACTGCCATAATAATGGTTCCTGACACTTGCTTCCTTCGAAATGAAGTTTTAAATGAGTAAATATGGAATTATTTTGAATCCTGTTTCACTGCAAAACACAGACGTGGACAGACCACTATTGACCACTTGCTTTTACTTTTACTAGAAACACTCTTATTTTTATGTATACATGCTACTTGTTCAGAAAATGTTTGATGTGCAACCTTTTCAACACTAATAAACACACATTTTCTCACCAGGCAACATGCAGTAAAGGCCACTAAAACACTTGAAACATTTCTCCTTTAATAAGCTTAAAACTAGCATTATTACCATGATTGATTTACAAGCTCTGCATGCATCTGCACTCACAGCAATCCACTAAACCTACGAGTTTCTCAATCACAATAATATTGTTTTACCCCATAAGTAAAATGTCAGCATTGATCTATATTGACACCATGTGCAATGAGTTTTTGGACACGTACCCATGGTCCACAGGGACCCGACCTCTTGCTGCACTTCCTGTTCTTGAAGTTACCAAGAGGAACAAAAGTAAGTAAAACAGCTCAGCTGTGAAGGACTTGCAAAACTTTTGTTTAACAGAAAAAAAAAAATCACTTGCAGGTCACTTTGAAATGGTTTACCTGCTGCCGTTTGCCCTCTCCTGTTCTGAATGCGCTGCCATAAATAACCACTCAATGACTCAAAAGAATTTCTTATGTTCACACAAGCTTAAATCTTTCTGAACGTGGCAGGTAATTGCATTCTTCAGCAAGAGAGGAAGCTCTGACTTTTTACGTATCAAAATATTTTCCAGGACAGTTTGGCCCATTTTCCTTTCCAGGTGCGGTGTACACTTGAGATAGACGCAGGTGATGAAATCTAATCACGAAAATCACATCGAGCAAGACGACACATGAGCAAGGTGTTTCTCACCTAACAGAGACGCTGTCTGGGTCAGGGCTTCGCGATTGCAAATCCAGAGCAATCCATAATTCTTGGATGAGGTAAGAAGTGGTGCAACACAGCTCAACAATTCTTCTACAAGTTGGGTCCTGTGCACGTCCCCAGAGGAAGCACATCCCGGAATCTGCATGCGGCCTTACCTGCCTCTGCTCGACCTCTCACAGGGACTGCCGGCGTTTCCAAACCTCTTGCGCCTAGCAGCTGTCTCAGTCAAGCGGAACCTGGAGAGGTGGGCGGGTGTGCGAGAGGGCGGGTGAAGGAGAACGAATTGGCTTGTTTGTGCCTCTTGCCGTGTTCCACCTCTCTTCTCTCTCTCTGTCTCGCATGGAAACAGGCAAAGTTTGAAATCTGGGCGTGGTGGGGGACCGAGAGACGAGAGCTGGGATTTGCAGAGTGAGGATTCCCCAGGCTGCAACAGGAAAAGAAAGAATATGGCTTGTTTGCCCTCATTTACCTCCTTATTTAGATATGACTTGGGGACTATGGGGTCGAAGTTTCAATCCGTACACTTGAGGGCACATCGGTTTGAGGGACTGTGTTGGCTATTAACTCCTCTGACTGGTGATGCCCTTCATTCAAGTTGTATTACACATGATTTGTGACGTGGTATTGGTGGGAGATACAGGAAATCCTCTTTTTATTCTTGTCAGAATGAGAATAATCCTGACCTAATTGCTCTACTGTATTGGTTCAGTATCATTGATGCAGTCTTCGCTGACATGAATTGCAGTAATGTGGAAGGGTGCCATCAGTTTCATTATGGTCGCCCGTGTAATGAAGAAGGTCTTTCAAAAAGGAATCCTATCTTTATGAATACTAGTGCAGTGCCCGTGCCCGTACAAAACATGCCCGTTCGGAACGGGCCGATCGCTCGGCCCCCGGTATTGATGCTTGCAGCTTTCTCGAGAACCGCTCATCCAATCAACTTCACAGTCGAGACTTCAATTCCTTCGGTCCTGAGTAATACACGTAGTGAATTTCAACTTCATACAGTGCCCGGTTGTCGAGCAAAGCAAAATACAGACACACAGACAGGATTTCTTCCTTTATAGATAGATACAGTAGCTAGATAGATAACAGCAGGAAATAGATCAATTCGGACTATGATCAGATACAGTTCAAACTAAGCAAAATATGGACATTTGTCTTGTGAGACAAATGAGATCCCATATAAGACACAATGTATCTGTATATAAGGATAAGAGACAGCACTTATTTCATCTTTTAAATGTTTGTGTGATTCACATGGATGGATTTGCGGGTCCGTTTGGATTCAAATGGAATATAAATGAAGAGTATAAAATGGAATAATGAGTACTGACTTTTTTGTCTTATATTTGATGCATATTAAATTGACACAGGACACACCCAAACTAAACTTTAGGCATGCAAGGTTTCAGAGAAGAAGAGTGACATTAAGACAGTTTTGAAACAGACTACTGGGCTCCCTTGAAAAAGAGATGGATATCTCAATGGGACTCACCTGGTAAAATAAAGGAAAATTATGAAAGTCATAAACTTTCAATTAATAATGAGCTGAGACATGCTGTGAAGCCTGGTACTGAGTAACTGTCATTAAAACAGTATTTTAGCAGAGATCTCAACGTTACACCTGCCAAACTGCTTCATACAATGATTCTCTATCCTCCTTTGTGACAGACACTATGTATCAGCTTCCACAGTAGCTGAGGTGTATCGTTTCTGACCCAGATCTAGCCGTGGCTAGTGTTCATTGTGCCTCCTGCTTCAGGCGCCTCTTCCTCTGAGCATCAGGAGCTGAAAGCTCCAAAAACTGGTGTTACTCACTTATGATCAAGGGCATTTTGCTTGAGATGATTTTTAATTCTTTCTCTTTTTCACTTGAGAAACATCTTAAACTAGATTAACAATTCCTAAAGAAATTGTAGGCGTGGTTGTTTCGCAGTGGTATCAGTTACTGAAAATGGTATAGAAAGATGGTAATATGGTATAGTGTGAGGTGGTAAATAAAAGGTGGAAATGGTATGAAGTGGTGATGTGGAATAAAGGGATCTCAAGAAGGTGAAAGTGTTAAAATATGGTGATGTATTTTGTGGTAAGTAGTCTAAAGAACCTGGAAGTGATACAAAGAAGTAATAAATTGTGATGAAAGCACAAAAAGGTAATGCATCTGGGATAGTATTGTTGGGTCATAACCACAGAACTATTTTGTGGTCATAACCAAGCGGCAGCAACTCACCGCCATCTTTGAAGGTTTTTTCCCCCACTGGCTAGAGTGAACTGCAACGCCTGGTTGCAAAAATAACTTCAAATCCCACCCATCCCATTGTAAGCCAATGGAGAAAGCCAAAAAAGAGGCCAATGTTTTCTGTGGAAATACAAAGTAAAAAAAAAATTTACACAAGAAATTATTTAGGTTAATTCCAGTGGATGTAATGTAGCTTGACATGTTACCATAAAATTACCATATAACATATACAAAAACTACTCATCCTGCTGCCTGGCGCTAAAAAAGAGTTATGGACTCTGTCCAAATCAGAGCTCTATTTACTGTGTCCTGCATACTAGCATACTGCTTACTGCAGTCACATGCAGTATGCGAACAAATATGCTCCATATAAACCCAGACATAAGTAGGCTGTATCACCTGGGGATATTAACACTCAATTTTTAGAATGGTCACGTAGGCTAGCCTAACTTAACTGCTTTTTAAAAAAGTATACTCAACCGGCATACACAATAGTAGGTAAGTGCGCTGATTCTGACCATTTGGGCACAGCCGTAGTTGTGTTTGATTCATAGACTGTAGAAAAATATTGGGTTAAAACACAACTGAACTTTGGGTTGTGTAGTTACCTGATCATGATATGAGTCCAAATGGTGGCGAAATATGTTTGTTAGTTGCTCTGTGCTCCCCTGGGGTGATACTACAGAATAGGGTATTTGTCACTCTCCATTCACTTCTATAGGGGAGCTAAAATGGTCTCAAAATGACACTTCTAGCACCTATATGAATGCGAACTAAGCGGATTCTGTCAAATCAATACAGTCATCATATGTATTTTAATTGTGTAATTAAAATTATTTATAAAAGTACTATTTTCTTCAATGCTGTTAGCAAGCTACCAGAAAAGACTAGCAAAATGTCGGCAGGTCGGTTTGTTTACCATAGATGTATACTACTACCAGGAAAGCATGCTTCCGTGGGAATTTGGACCAATGAGTGGTTTCTCGCACAAGAATTACCTACGGGATCTGCGTTCCAAATAAAATACGAAAAAGCCAGGAAAGGTCCATTTAAAAAAATATATATATAATACATACGAGGACAGCTATTGTTTGTATTAACAGAATCTGCTTTGTTTGCTTTTGTATATGTGCTAGAAGTGTCAAGGGTCAAGCTGCTAGATTAACAATTCCTAAATAAATTGTAGGTGTAGTTGCTTCGCAGTGGTATCCATTGCTGGAAATGGCATAGAAAGATGGCAATATGGTATAGGTGGTAAATAAAAGGTGGAAATTGTATTAAGTGGTAATGCAGTATAATGGAATCTAAAGAAGGTGAAAGTGTTAAAATATGGTGATGTATTTTGTGGCAAGTAGTCTAAAGAACCTGGAAGTGATACAAAGAAGTAATGAATTGTGATGAAAGCACAAAAAGGTAATGTCCAAATCATATGGGAAAGTATTGTTGGGTCATAACAGTGTTGCAGAGGAAGGCATTGTGATGTCATAAGCAGTGTAATATGTTACAGCATCCACATTCTATTGCATCGGTTTTCAAAATGTGCCCATTGACTCCCATTTATTTTTTTGGGGATAAAAGGTCAATTATCTGAAAAATGTATATAGTATAATGGTAAAAAGATACATTCTCAAAAAGTGGTGGAATAATAAGCAGTATGAAGAGCAACAAAAGGTGTGGTTGTGAAACCACACCTAATTACAGTATTTTCTGTGACTTTTAATGAAACGTTTACTTTATATTTACATTATATTCCAGCTTGCCAAAATGAAAGTCCCCCAGGTAAGGATTAACACGACAGTAAAATAAAAACCTTGCACGACAACAACTTCACCCGACTTAAACAGGGGCAGACATGCCACACGATTGCTCGTTTTCCCTTTGTCAACAGTTGACAGCACGGGGTGGTATACTCAGAAATAGAATGGGCTGGAGAGTTGGGGGGAAACATGCTGTCAGTTTTGTTAACTTCCCATGATCGCCTTTCCCTGAGCTTCATGCTGCAAGCCTCTCTGCTCTTGTCAGAAATTGAGTCACTCTTCACTACCAGGAGACGGAGTGTAATACATACTTCATATTCAGTTTCCTCACTGACTGCGAGCAAGATGTGCCGCTTGTACCAGCTTAATTAGGCGGATTCCAGCGGGGGATTTCCAATGCCATGACCAGGTAAAGCAGTTGTTCTCTGTGCAGTGCAGTCTGATAGTGAATCCTGACCACTCTGGGGCTAAACATGGCCGGCAATCCAACAAGGAATATCATTGCCAAGGGAGGTAGCATCTGAGTTGGCAGGATAATCCCCGTGCACGTCCTCACTCAAGAGCTGTAAGCTAAATGAACTAGTTGTGCGAGTAGCAGTCTTCCAGGGCAATAACTGCACAGCTCTGCTGGTGGAATGCTGTGTGCAAGGAAGTGATGGTGAGGCACACACATTTGGGCAGGACCCACATGTTAGTCTCTCCTAAATTGGCAAAGAAATGACGGAAGGGGCCTAGAAATATGACTCGGAAACATACGGTATACATTCCAAAAATCAACCAGTAAAAACAAGACATAGGAAGTTGTTAAAAAGATGGATTGTACACGATTGACATAGTGTCTGACAGCAAACACTCATTTTCCTTCCAGACTGCCACACACTGTGTTGCAGTCAGACAGCAAACATTCAGACTGTAGCATAGGAGTGTGACACAGATCCTGCACACCCTATATAATGAGAGAGTATATGGAGGACGCTCCAGAACATAACAGAAATAAAAACCAGTAGAGGACATGTTCTGCCAACGGTGCAAATAAAAATAGTCATGTTGAGACTTGTTCATCAATGCCTAATGTAAGAAAGGTTCAGGTACCTGAAAATAAGATATCAAGAGTCTTCCCAACTTACAAATTATTGTCTAATAATCGGACAATCATTTACACCTGTTTTGTGCACCAGCCATCAATTTTAATCAATATATTTGATAGTAAAGGTAGGGGTGTACTTACTCATGAGGAATTTGCATTTATGTTCATTTCAATTGCTTAAGTGATTCCAAAGTCTACGTTTTTAGCATCATTTGTTGAATTAGTTTACCATAATCAATCAATATGGTTGAACTTAAAATAAAAAATAAACTTGTGTCCAAATGTGTCAAAAAAACTGACTACCGTTTCAGGGTGTACTTCCTTTTTCACATGACTGTATTTAGACAACCGGCAGTAAAGAAGTCCAGTTCTTTCCTGCACTCTCTTTAATTAAAGATGCTCCTGGCTTGCAACAGTCCCTTAAACAATTTTACTCCCTGTAGATAAAGACATATCATCAGGCCGTAGTAGTAAGACAGGCCAAATAGGCTCTCAGGGGCTTAATTTATTGATGCGGTGTGCTCCCCTTGCGAGACTTGCAGGGCAGCGCTCCCCTATGAAAGGAGCGATTCATTTTCTGTACCCTCCTCTACTCACTTTTCCAGCTGGACAAAGTGACAACAGTTTCCCTCAACCTTGAACGCATCTTCCAATTGCGTGACGCATTGTTCGCAATTTTCACCTGACTCGCTCCTCCTTCCCAACTCCTTTTGGCTTTTCCCCACACAAAGGGCCACATTTTATAAAGGGGTCTACTGACTCCCTGCCCAAATGCTGGGCAATTTAGCTTGTGCCGTTTGCCGTCACCCAGCCAACAGGCGGAGTAAGCTCTGAATGCCAGCTGCTTGCGGCGGACGGGATTGTACGCCGCTGTCTGTCCCTTCACATCTGCGCGACGCCGCGCTGTGAGGGTCCTTTCATCGACACCTGTGCCGATCCTCCCCGGCCCCCTTTCTGACGTGGCACAAATGTACTCCAGAATAGGCCTGGTCATTTGTCATTACTGTGGCTGCAGAGCAAAGCCATGTGCCTACGAAGGCACAGAGGTAGAGCCCAAGAGCAATGGTCCATGAAGCTCCAGGGGCCTGCGAGTCACTCTTCATCTACCCATCCTCCATCCTTCTCCATCTGTGCTATCCTACTTTTCATAATTTTCATGGGAGAGTAAAAAAAAAAAAACCTTCTAGCTCTTCATTTAAGTCAATCCACAATAATCAAGGCAAAACTAAACAAACATGTGCCTTGGGCATCTACTTTAGTTATGCAAAACTGTGAAAAAACTGTGAAAACTTTTTATGGATCAAAAAAAATCTGCCTCCGTAAGGACTACTACTGGGTTTGATGCGAATGATATCTGCAGTGAGGTTAACTGTGCACTGATCAGATCAGGCTGTTCGTTTAACCATATGGAGCCAGATTTTGTTTTCTTTAACTGGCTAATTTGATTTACGATACAAATCCGCCATTGTTACTGATGTAGCCTAGCATCCCTCAACCCTGCAACCCTAAATCTGAGTGGGGGAATCTGTTTCCTGAAAATCTGCTGCTACGCTTATCTCCTAAAGTGAGCAGTGCCCGGAGGTAGAGCAGCTGCAGATCTAAACAGCCACCCCATACCTCTGTTGGACAGGGATTAAAACCTCGAGACTGGTTTAATTGAACTACTGTCTCCCACAGGTGCAGCAGCAGCACAGACATTTTCTACTGGGTCAGACAGGGTCATGCCATTTTTGGTATGTTTTCTCAAGAAGTAAGAGCAAGCTCTGTAATTGCAGGAATTTCAACCGTGGCAGTGCTCATCTTCTAATTTAAGTACTCGCTGAACAAAAGGTTTTAAAAGGATTATTTTAAAGACAGTAGCAACTTGAATTTTTTTATTTTTTTCAAAAATACATTCTGTACATAAATTCAGAAACGCTGCATTTGTACGCATCTGCATTTTGCTGATTGGTAGTTTCCTGACAGAAAGAGCAAAATGCACCGTTTTGCGACTTGGGCCACGTTGTAAAGATTCCTTAAAATAAGTGCCTCTCCATCAGGAGGCTTGAAAATAATAGTGTCCACTTTCTCAGCTAGTTTGTGTCCGATATGTAACAGTCATGACTTTAGTTTCTACTTAAACCAGTTTGCATGATTGCATGACAGCTAAAAACAGAAAGGTGCCAGAATGTCATGCAGCACGCAAGCCGTCAATCACGTGGATGAGAATAGCTGCAGGAAAAAGGACATTTTGCTGCAAGAGGATATAGTTTATTTTCATGGTTTTCACTAAGACAGTAAATGCACCGAAAGGATTTTTCACATTGATGGACACCCGTTGTATTTACATATGTTATAAAGTGTAATAATGAAATGCAGAGCTTTTATGGATCGTAAGTACATGCGCAGTCACCTATCCTTATACCATCTCTTTCTTGTGGTAGCACTGTGAAGCCTGCTGAATGTACAACTCAAAAAAAGAGACAAGAACCCGACAAATGGGTTGGTTTTGAAACCTTCCTAACAAAAGACATAGCCTACTGTATATAGAAGACCAAGGTATAGTATTTCTTTGCATTTGCACATTATAATTGAGTTAGTGGAAGCTTGCAAAGTGACAAATCTAAGACAACGTCTTAATATTTGTTTAGACAATTTAGCAACGCGACCTCAACATTAAGCACTGAACTAGAAAAATTGAATATTTGCCAGGAAATGGTTGCTCAGCTCCATGCACCTCCAATTCAATTCTACCATCAGGTCACAAATTAATTTTTCATCACTTCCCTGTGTTACCCTCTGTCAGGGAACAGTCCCATCAGCGCGGTAAAGCCAGACCAGTATACGCATGCTTGAAGATCGGGGGGATGAAGCAGGCATGTTTTCAGCAGAAAATCCAACACGCTCAAACTCAATTGAGTTACCTCCTTTGCCACCGCAGTGAGCAACCAACAGCAGCTGAATCCTTCTGGCACAATACGGTCGTGTGCGTCTCCGACAAGACCGTACCCTTCACCTGAATGGAACCCGACTGCACAGCGCACAGATGTGGAAGGCGATAACCGCCCAGTAACATCAATACACCCTCATAGTTTCTCAGCGCTCCGGAAGCATTTCAAGCAACTCTAATCTGCGTTTCAATTAAAAAAGAGGCAAGGATCATTCCAAATGCAAAAACTAAAAAAAAGGGTAGCGGTCCCAACTTTCTCACCTCGCCGTGGATACGTGCCTTCCAGAAAAGGTTGAGAGAGGAGCGAAGAGGCGGAGGAGAAGATACGGAGGTAAAGAAGCTTTCTCTTGAGGCATAACCTTTCAGAATCAAGCCTCTCGTCTCTATCCCCTCATTACCACCTGGGCTTACTGCATTGTGCGCCTGTGCTCTCTCCTCCTCTACCGCTGCTGCCGCCGCTTCACCTCGCTCTTTGTCAATGGAGCTCAGTCTCTTTGCCTTTTCCCTCTCTAATCCCCCCCTCCTCCTCCTCCTCCTTTCCTGCTTCCCGGAGAAGACGAAGAGGGACTCTGGCAGTATAAATTAATGAAAAACGCAGGCCCCCTTACCTTGCCGTTCGGAGAAGAGAGGAGCCTGTCCTCCAGGACGAGGCTTGTGAGTGCGCGCGCGCGCGAACACACACACGCGGGCGCACACACACACACACACACACACACGCAGAGTCGAGGTGGGCTGGCTCTCAAGCGACAGCACACTGCAGGCTGCCGCTTGCCTGAGAAAGCCTAATGCATTCCTCCCCTGCAGGCAGAGAGAGACGCGGCCAGCTCAAAGACTCTTTGTTGCCGATGACTCATCCCCGGTGCCGTGGCTAACTTCTGGTCCGTGTGGCCGTACCTGCTCCCGGGGACTTTTCAAATGGATAAAACCACAGGGGAAGGGAGACATCCAGGGTGAGAGAGGTCCGCAGCCAGAATGAACGCTCTCTCTCGCTTTCCCCTCCAACGCCCCCCCTCCCCTTTCCTAACGTGTGTTTTTGCAGCGGGCTAAACGATAGCAGCGTGTGCATCTGCTAAGACTGGTTTCCAATGACGGAAGGTAAAGGAGAGCACAGGACACCACCTGGGATACCATTCAGCTTCCTAGGCCACCGCCCCCCCCCCCCCCACACCCTCTCTTTCAGACAGTCTCCCATGTGACCGGGTTATATGAGACGGGTAATTGCAGGTGCAGCGCGGTCCCTATCTACTCACCTTCTACATTATCTATGCTGTGCACCGGTCAAGGGCAAGAGGGCGTGCTGCTGGTTCTGCCCAGGATGGGGCCTTTGTTGTGCAGTCAAGTGAAATTACAGCTTTTCACACGTTTGAGTCACAAAGCAAGGTCCTTTAAATACAGTAACGCCTGCAAGTGCTGATTATATTGTCAGAGCAGTTTTTAACGACATGTTAGGTCATGTGTGCAATATTCAGTGAAAATTTCAGACAGTCAAAAATTACTTCTTTGAGGTTGTGTCTATTTTCATCTCTTATTATGATAGAGATGATTAATATATTTTCATTAGAAAACACTATAAGTTAGGATCTTGGATTTTGTCATGGGACTGAAATGCACCTTTCCTCATATACACTGCCTGGCCAAAAAAAAAGTCGCTGTTGCACCCGTCATGCAGGTCAAGGCTCAGCAACGTTATGCAGCAATACAATGAAGTCAGCTGAGTACCTGAATGTACTGAATGACCAGGTTATACCATCAATGGGCATATTCCAGGACAACAATGCCAAGATTCATCGGGCTCAAATTGTGGTTCAGGGAGCATGAGGAATCATTTTCACACATGAATTAGCCACCAGAGTCCTGACCTTAACCCCACTGAAAGTCTTTGGGATGTGCTGAGACTTTACGGAGTGGTTCGACTCTCCCGTTGAAAAATGTATGCAAATAAATGTTGTGACGTTGCATAAGGTTGTCGAAACAATGCCACGACGAATGTGCGCCGTAATCAAAGCTAAAGGCGGTCCAACAAAATATTAGACTGTGCAATTTTTTTTTTGCCAGGCAGTGTACTTTTTTTTACATGCCTCGCGAATGTTCAGACAAGTTAAAACTTTGAAAAATGATTTTCTTTTTAAAACATTTTCTTAAAAAGAAACAAAATAAAATTTTAGCTTACAAACATGTAGGACTCATTGATATTTTGGCAGAAGATGAAATGAAGAGAGATTTGTGTGGTTGCTTGCACAGTTGGCAGATAACAAAATATTATGGAAGAACAAAGGTTCAAGAGTTGAGTGGAAGAATTCCAAAATATTTTTCCCCATCTGCTGTGATAGTAAATTGCACCTGTAATACATTTCTCTTTGGTGTCTTCCCTGTCTCAATAGTCCAACATTTGTGACAATGCCTTGGCTGCAGCCATTTTATTTGGGTCTATGTGTAGTCTTATACTTGCAAATGAACTAACCTCTCACATTATCAATAATTATCGACCCTGCTGTACTGTACAGAACTGAAACATGTCTGGAAGCTTACAGAGCCCCCAAGGCTCTCTACTGACACAAATCAGATCCACTATGACGGATGTAGCATTAAAACGGTGAAAAATGGAAACCTTAGCAGTGATTGGAAATGTGACTAATGAGATTTTGGGGAATGTGGTGTAAGGGTGTTCAAGATTAAAGCCACCCGCATAAGATGTGCAGCACTAAGGATTGTGCCGTCTTCCCTAACAACAAATAAATGGAGTTAAAGTCTTCCCGGACCAATAGGCACATCCCATTCTGCACGGAGACACGGCAGTTGTTGGGTGTGACCCCTCCCCCAGCTATGCCATTTGTTACTGTTGGTATTTATCGTCTTCGCACAGCCCCTGCTGCCCCCCCCCCCCCCCCCCCCCATCATGCAGTGCTACTTTTTTTTGGTCTTCCTGGGTGGGCAGTCCAGGAAATGGTGCCACCCCACAAAACACCTCTTCAAACACACTCCTCTAATCGCAGTGTGGGCCTATCACACCATCTCAAGAACCCATAGTCAAAATGCTAGCACCGCTTGTACAGAACATTCCACTAATAACTATTCTGCTTTCAAAAAACAAACTTTTTTACAATTCAACAATGAAGATATGAAAGGTTGGGAAGATCAGTGTACATACTAGGCCACAAACATAGAAACATTAGCAAGTTAATGGTCAGCAATTGTTGCTAACAATGCTTTCTTAACAACTGCAGCGGGCTCATGTTAATTGGGGCTTTTGTTATACAAGAGGAGGACATTTGACATGACTATACCAAGTCACTTAAACTGGCAGCAATCACTTAAAAATTACAAAGTACATCAGCAATGATTTCTTTCACCCTCTCTGTCACTGTTCTTAAAATTAACTCCCTCAATCACAGCGCAGCTGCGGCGTTTCAATTCATTCTGCCGACCAAAGCAATCTGAGTGTGACAAGAAGAAACAAAAGGCTGAGTTTAAATAAATTGATTTTCATGAAAGTGCATTGACTTTGTTATGGCATAAATCGTCGCAGATCCTGAATGATGTTGACAACAAAAAGTGGTTTGTCTCTTTTGCCAAAAATGTATCGTCGTGATTATTTATGATATTGCGAGGGAACAATTTGAAGGGAGTTTGTCAATAATAGGATAATCCACTTTAAAATGAACAGAATCCTGTGAGAAATGTTCTTCGGGAAATTTCCAGGCCTCCTTCAGTTCAAGAAAAGGAACAAAAACGAATGTGTTTTTTCCCAAGATGCAATATTAAAGTGGGGCTGGCTGATATGGCTTGTTGCAGATTTCCCCCCTAATTCTGTTTTCAATTTCTTCTACATCCAGACTGTTTTGTAGCTACTGGTAGTAAACTCTCCAATATATCGGGGGCATCAGTCTGTCCAATGTTCTCTGATTAGATGCAAGTTTCACCCCTCAAGCTCTTTTTTAAGAATAAGACGAGAGTCACACCTCCCTGTTATGCAATTACTTGTACATAGCAAGGAACAGAAGCTGTATAAGTCCAGACTGGTAGGCAGTTGCTGACTAATGCAGGAGACAGGGAAAAGGTGCCTGACTATGCGCTGCTTGTAAAACATGAGTAATGACTAATGACACACCATAACTCTTATAGGACCAACCCGACAAAAGAAATCTAAAACCTTACAATACCCAGTAGAGGTCTGGCCACACATTCCTCTAGCTCTACCTTTGGGAGAAACACGGTACACTGCTGCCTGAATTAGCTGCTCACGCCGCTTCCCTCTAGGCAGAGAAAACTAGTACTCAGCAAAAAGTAACAAGCAGTCTGCTCTCGAGGACAAGGTAAATAGTTTATATAAAGCAAGTTAAACTGCAAGAACTTGGTCATCAAACTTCTAATTCACCACAAGCGTTTCCCCACAGTGTCCCTTAAAAGCCTTGCCTTGTTTGAAGAGGCTTCACTTACCATTCACTTACCAGTTAAAAATGCATCCAGATTCAAATCCAATTAAAACTGGGTCCAGCTTTGCCAGGGCTAATCAAAAATGATTCCCTCTGCAGACCTGTTGACTCCAGCAACCACATTACAGCTCTGACTCCACAGGGGTGACGGCACGGCTGCTCCTGATCGAGGAGCAGCTCAGCAGGTTCCCCTGAGATAAATGACAAGGTAACTTTTCACTTGCAAATGAGTCACCCCACCTCCCTCCTGTTCATTAAAAATTAACTCTGTCGCCTATAAAGCCCGTATATCTCATCACCTGTTGCTTACTCTGCCAAATAGAGATATATTCAGCTGCCAGAACTAACCCATACTGGCCATGAGGAAATTCATATGATCAGCATTTATTCAGTTACATTTTTTTGTTGTTTCTACAGTACCCTCCCGACATTTTACAATACTCATTCAAAGTAAGTGGCGTATCTAGTTAAAGGAAGCTATATAACACAATTGAGTGGAGGGAAAAATGAACAGACTTATCCACTTAAGGAAAAGGTTGCATGTGTGTGAAGAAATAAGATGTTGCGTGGCGTGTGTGTGGTCTCCCATTTCCTCTTGTCACACGGTGAAAGTTTATTTTCTGCTTTACACTGAACCTGATTAATTGTGCAGTGCAGTCTCCCTCTTACCTCCACCGAACTGTATAGATCGGTGCTTAGGCTACCTCACAATGGACTTCAAAGGAGAAAAAAGCATGCAAATCAACCTACATTAGAACGTGGTTGCTCCATCTTACCTGAACTAGAACTTCTCTTGCATGCCCTCTACTGACCGCAGGATAAATTACATGTTTCTACTTCACTGTAAAGCACAATACTTTAAATTTACATTAAACCTGGTGAAATTAGATTCAGGAGAACGAAACATTAATGGAAGACAGAATATACACTTTACTGTGAAGTGCCAATCGTATTTTCTGTTCCATAAAATTTATATGCAGGGTTTACAACACTCCCTCTGATGATTCTAGTCTATGTTGGTTTTGATCCATCTGAAATTGCAATTTATGCCATTGTAATTAGCTGCTAATTGAGCTGGTCCGCAAAGTGGGCTAGGTTACCTACACTGTTGAAAGTGCAGACACCTGGGAGTAGGATATATTACGCTAGCTGGATAACCCGGAACAGCTCTTTTTACTTCAGTCCATGTTCCACATTTGGGAGGGTTCCGGGTTTTACTCAGTGCAGTTATAGAGCTAACTCCGTAATAACTTATCATCGGCTTGTGGGAAACGTTTTTTTTTTTAAATGAGGGTAGCCTAAATGTCAATAGGCTACGACAAACCTGATTTCAAACACAAATTATATAAATACTTTTAATAGCTAATGAAGCATGTAAAAAATATATACAAATTAATATAAAAGCTGCCATTACTAGACCAATTTTTATTATGAGGATGCGCGCGCAACCCTGGGACACCTCGCGACAGACTTCGGGTGCGTCCCAATACTCGAAAAATGCACCCTCCTCTCCTCCGTGCCCCGGATCTGATTTTTGATCTAATTTTTCTTATTACATATTAAGGTCTTAACGGAAAACGCAATGTCTGGTACATTGTATACTCAAGAGACCGTACATGCAAATAATTATACTCGAAACGTTCAGGCAGTTTTGCACAGTTCCGGAGTGGCGGAAAGGTGGGGAGTGAAGAATATTGGGACGCACCCGTGATCAACGGGGGTAACATACAATTGTTTCTGGTTCCTGTATCTCGCTTTAATTTTTGCAATACTATAGGAAACAACTAGCGTTAGCAGTCTTATTACAACTTCTTTGTTGCAAGAGCCCATATAACCGTATTTACGTTATGAGTGCAAGCTAACCGTCATGAACTATTTGAGTTAATTTCATCTTTAACGTTAGTGAAGCTCAATAATGAAGTTATAATAAGCCGATAGGATAAAAAAACTAAAATGGAGCAGTTGACAGTAATTTCCCAGATACGTTTGGCCAGATGTCTCGGAGTTTCGCTTCAGTAAATTGTGTGTGAAATGTGTTGGTTTGTGGGAAAGGCTTTAAAAAAAAAAAAACCCCGGAGCTGAGTTTTTTTTAAATGTGTGTATACTTTTTTTAAAAGTATATACACATAAATACATATAAAAGCTGGCATTATTGTAACTATTGATAGATTTTATTGCTGTTTATACATTTTGAAGACAAATATTGAGTTTCAGAAGACTCTTTCGTTCGCTTTAGCCTAGTCTCATGCAGCTTTATAATACTACCAAGAGCCACCAATTGACATTGAATGGGAGGAGACATGATTTTTTATGGGTTTATTATCACAACAAAAGCAGTCTTTGTATAGTGTAAATCAATAGCAAGTTGCTCAACCCAAAGTAATGGTAATTATCTGATAAAGGTTAAATGGTACTAAAATAGTAGAAATTTAAAAATATTTCCATAATAAAATCCAAGTTACAATAAAACATAATTCTATTTTCTATGCAAATCGCAATTAAAATAAAGGCGAACAAATAAAATACGGTAGGTGCCGGGAATAAAAGTTATGAACCATCTGAATGACAGTGTTCATGAATGAATGCCAGTTCATCTCAATACTGTAGTTGAAATGTTTCTTCATGAAAAGTTGCAGCTCTGACAGAACAGTGACAGTTGACTGGGTCCCTGGATTCAGGATCGTCCTGAAGAATTTGCACCAAACGTCCTCAGGATTTCTAGAAATAAGAGAACCTTATGAGAATACAAAATTACCAGGACACCCAAATCTGCCAAAAGGGCTCGGTGTACAAAAAAAAAATCAAGGTGACATGGATCATGTAACATTTGTCATACCCAGATGCCACTTCCAAATCTTCTGCAAGTTCCCATTCAGAGTCTTTGCACACAAGTTGCATGCTTCGCTTTTCCAACATTACGTGTACAGTTTCTGCAATCCCAAGAAGGTCCATCTATAAATATATATATATAGAAAAAAAAATACTGAATTAGTCATTTTCCCTGTGATGGGAAGGATATTATTCCAAGTGTGCTCTATATTACCCTAGATCTTAAACTGAAGAAAACTGCAATCCTATATCACAAAGCTCTATGTAGATCAACGCAAAGGAACTTGCTCTACTTACCTTTATCTAAAGGAAAAACAGTGGAATTGGTTTACCCAACCCTTTTCAATAGACAGACAACATAAGGAGTCATATCCTGGGTGCGGCAGACTAGTTTTCAAAGTGCACCATCTTAGATTTCATTTTGTGCAAACTGGAGATTTACTCTTCTGCTTTTCAGCCCCTCAGAGAAGAGAGGAGGAATTTTCTGACCCTACAGCTTGGTTGTGCAAACGCCGCAGCTGAAGTTACCATTTCTTGTTGATGGCGCCATATATTGTTACTGAATGTACATTCTTCATTCAAAATTTGCTGTCACACTAAACTAATGTTTTTTTTTTGTTTTTTTGTGTGGAAAGTACCCATTACACACAATTCATATTATCATTATTTATACTATCCATTTAAATGGCCTGGAATATGGAAGGAAAGCCATGCAGAGAACACACACATGGGCTTGACAGGAATGGTCAAGCACACTTGTGGACACGGTGTACCTGGTAAGGACTGGAGGAGGATGACAATACGCCCTGTTTAAGGAAGGCCTGGGCTTCAGGGTGCCCCAGAACTGATGTCACCTCAGGCTGCAGGCCGAGGTCCAGGGAGTGGGAGAAATCCACCGCCCTCAGTACACTGTCCAGCCCCTCGCAGCCCGTCCTTAAGAGAGAAACGGACTTATAAACCAACCGAGGGGAAATACGAAAGCGAGAACGGGAAGGGCAACAATCGCGCTACAGTACCTGTGTCTCAGGAGCAAGGTGTTAGGGCGGAGACCCCCGTGCACTAGGTGACAGGAGTGCATCTGCCCCACCAGCTCCAGCAGTTCAATCGCTATGAGAGCGGTGACATTTTCCTGAAAGGGAGATTGGGCCAAACACTCCTATCAAGGGAGAGAACTGTCAATCAGTATCTGCGCAATAGAAGCTAACAATAAAGCAACTCGATTTCACGACAAGCAATAACACATACTATACAACATATAGTGCACTCGTCACCTGGTCTACTTCATGTTTTTTTTTTTTTGGAAACAGACCAAGGTCCTTCTTACAATACAGTTTAAAGGCATAGTTCGGAATTTTGGACATAATGTCTCAATTACGACTTACCCATGATGTAGTTGATTGATGGAAACCAGCTAATCCCATGCTGTCCCTTCTTTTGGAAAAAATTGTATATTCTGTCATCGTATTTTATTTCCTTTGGGTGCACTGTGGAGTGTTTAAGTGCGTTTGGTAGCGGATGCTACTGGTTACCTTAGAGTTGCGCTAGCATTAGCAATTTGTGTATGTCCAAAAGAAGGGACAGCATGGAATTAGCAGAAATTGGTTTCCATCACTCAACTACATCATGGGTAAGTCGTAATTGAGACATTATGTCCAAAATTCCAAACTATCCCTTTAAGTGTGTTTTTAGCTTTAATGGAAATATGCAAAATCCATTCCCTACCACGATGGGATCATGGAAATCTAAAACCACATGCATTCCAGAGACAATTGTTTATATTTTAACTATGGAAATTATGCGATGAATGTGTCACCAAATATAGCATCTACAGGATTTTTTTCATAGTGAAGAGACATCCCGGGTCTTAGTATTTTAATGTACTTACTTGCAGTGTACCCTGGTAATGACCCCAGCTGACTGTAATGCAACCACCGTCATACAGGAAACACCTGCTCTGGTCACTGAAGTACTTGTGAGAGTCAGATCCCAGTCGGTTCCTCAGAAGTGTGTTGATATAGAAATCCCAGGGTATGGGGTGGAGATCAACCTGGGGCAGGGAACCAAATATATATACATACTTCTGAATCTGACCACTGGCTAGGGCGTGCTGACACAAGCTTCAACTTATTCGTCTACATTCCTTAAGAAAACAATTGTGTAATATACCTTCATAACTACATTTTCACTGCTTTTAGTTTGTCCGAAATGCACCGCGTAGCTTTCACTGCTGATTATCCCAGAAAGAATGACAAAGGTCTCATCACCTTGAAAGGAATAAAATAGAAAAGGGTCAGATAATGACTGCAAAAAGAAGGCCGTTTGAACTGAAGCAAAAAACTAATCATATGGTGTCAAAGCTCTTGTCCACAACTCGGTTTCTGTAAGATTTAAATGATTAGGTGGTTACCTGCAGACAACACCTCATGCTCATTTACTGCGGGCAAAGGTCCCGATTTCTTGTGGAAGTTTGGAAAGGAACTCAGGTCGATATTACCGAGGACCCGTCTCCTCACATTCCCGCTGGTGGGATCCTCCACTTCAGTTGCTGCAAAGAACATATAAACTTGTAACAGAGGAGGAGGTTTTTAAAAAAATTTTTTTTTTAAAACCAGAGCGGTATTGAGAGGCTGCTTCTGTGAAAGGACACCTGATGCGTTGGGCTCGTTAACTTGGGCTGCCGCGGAGGGCCCAAGGTCTGGCTTGATGGACAGATTGGTAGTCCTCGTGGAGGACGCTCCACTCAGGGTTGAAGAGGAAACAGACGACCCGGAGTAGGAACCATCTTCCAGGCTCGCTTCCTGGATGGGGCTGACACAACAAAAGAAGCTCAACTGTAACTCCTGGCAAAAAGAAGGAAACTGAAGGAGCACTGTGACAACCCCCCACCCCACCCCACCCCACCAATCACTGAAGCCCTGCATTCTTCACCAATTCCTACCTGAGCTTCTTCACTCTCAGAGCTCCGTCAAAACCATCCTGTGTGCTTGTAAAGGTTGGGACATCTTGCGCAGTGCCGACGCTAACTGCAGACAGGTCCTCAGCCAGGCCACTCTCCATGCTGAGGCAGGGCCTGTGGTTCGGTCCCCCACTGAAAGGGGTGGAGGCCAGCTGGGCAGCCCTGGCAAAATCACAGGTGTCTTCCGGGATGTGACACAGGGTGTAGTTACGGTAGCTGCCAATAATAGCGTCCTCAATTAGAGGCTCGATTCCTTCCATACCATCCTGGTGGGACCAAAAAAAGAAAAGAAAGTCACCTTTCTACACTTTGCTCATTTCCCACAACTGCTTCCTATTATGCCGCTTTTCCACTACAGCGCTGACCCGTACCGAGCCGACAGCCCATGTCCTTTTCCACATCATTCAGAGCGGGTATACCCGTGTAAACCTGAGCCATAGTGTGAAACTTTTCGGCCCTATTTCAAAGCAGGGCCGAAGCGTGCCGCTCTATCCAGGCTGTGTTGTGTAGCGGCGGTTGCTATGCGATGCGTCACTCAAACCATGCCTTTGCACGGATCGAATACTGTTCTATGGAAATGAAACCGAACCGTGCGGAGATCGCGGGTCTGTTCAGCTCGGTACGGGTCGGGTCGTATACGGCGGCTATGGAAAAGCGGCATTAGTCAAGTGTGGAATCCTAATCCAAAAACGGGTCATTAGAATGAGAATCATCATCATAAAACACATATTGTTACACTAATATCTCCCATATGTACATGCGTGTATATAAATGTGCATATATATATATGCACACACACACGATACCTATGCTGGAATGCCCCAGTATGGAGGGGTGGGGGGGTATGTCTACAAGTATTCATAAATACAGAATAACACCAAACAAACTAGACTCAAATGCAATACTCAAATGCAAGTTCCATATTATTAAAAAGAAAATGAATGCAACCACAGGTGGCTTTTCAAATGTCCTGCCACACGTTTGCAGTTTGCACAGAAAGTACAAGAAAAAGAATTACACTTTCAGAGGGTGGTCTTGTAGCAGGTACATCCGCTCGTGGTTTCAGAATGGCACATAACGGCTTACGGGCTGAGGGTTTAGACACGACCATGGGTGCCCTGTGAATAAAAACAGATGCGATTATTTTGATTGCAATGGGTAATATACCAAAGAAGAGTTCACCTCCGTAAAGTCCATACTTACACTTCCTGTGGTTGCTCACACATAGCGCTTTCATCAAACACGGCGAAAGGCATGCCGTTTGACTCCGCTTCATTCATCTGAACCATTTCCACATCGGGGATTGAGCCAGCTGGTAAATTTATATGACAAATTAACAGCCGATATGGGCAGGCGTTATGGAACAAAATGTCCACAAGTATGAGCTCTAATATTGAATATAATAAAAAAAATAAATGGGTAATGTGAACACAGAATGTAACAAGTCTTCCAAAGTACTGAATATTTCTAGAAAACAGGACATACTGCTAACAGTAATATTATCCAAATTTTAAGGACCACATACCTGACTCACTGTCCCCGTATACTTTCAAAGGGCAGATTCTGCAGGGACAAAAAAAAAAAAAGCTTTCAAGAAATACAGTAGCTTCTGCAATACAGCACTAAAAATATTTTTAAATTCATTTTAACTATAAGTGGAAACTTGAAACTTGCTTGCGTTTTTTAACCTATTCAAAATTAATTTCATATAGTAAAGAGTTTAATTTATATAGTACCACTCAATATCAAATCAGAAATGTATTTATGCATACTATCATCCAACTCTTACTAAACACAAAGTAAAAGTCAATGGGAGGTAGACCAAGAAAGATGTTTATTTTCTATTTTCTTTGAATTCAAAAGGAACCTAGTAGTAGCACCAAAACAAGAGTTTGTGTTGAGTGCCCTGAAATACAGAACCATGTAACCTGTTATAGAGGTCTTACCCTGAAGAACTGGCATTGGATTCATCAAACACTTTGAACCCCGTGGCAGACCCCTCTGATATAGCTGAGGGTCCAGGCATAGGGTGCTCTTCATACATAATCACATCACTCTCAGTCGCATAATGTTGCGCCTGTGGGGGAAATACCCAATACCTCAGATCTTTCACTTCTGGAAGCCCAGCTCATGCCAGACACAAATAACACGCTAAAAGTGCGGTCTCACCTGATGGTCAGCAGCTGCCTCCTGACTCTTCTCCAGAAGCAACCTTTGCTTCTCCTCAATCTGTCTCTTCAGTTCATCTTTAACCATTCTCAACATGGCCTCCTTATCTAATGACAGGAATTTAAAGTAAATGTGATCCACCTTAAATAAATTACTACAGCTAGATTGCTTGCAAATGCGTTTTTTGATTGGACACGGCACTTTAAAGATAGAAACTGCACACAGAAACCTTTGAACTTGACAGAATTTTATTCCAGGAATTTAGACACACTCACAATGGACAACCAAATGGGCTTAGTGAAATATCCAATTAATGTTTTGCTCATAATACATTCGGCTTTCCCTGGATAACACAGGCACTCTTCCACATACTTTCACCTGTGCAACCAGAGGCCTTTATAACAGCAATATTGTGCAGCATTTGCATTATCAATATAACCTTATCTCTATCCCTCAAAACATTGCCTATGCTAAAAAGGTGTTTTGTGCCACCAGGGTTCATCGTCAAAGGTCATAAAACATTATAAACATACTCCTTTGCAGTGTGTAATCATTCCCTCCACTGATTTGCATTTCAAAGTTCTGAATTTGCTTGAGCGCCTGAGCTGCTACCTTCAAGATCCAGGGCAAACTTTTTCCGGTAGCGTTCTGCGCGCAGTTCCTCGAAGCAGAACTCGGCGGCGCCACTGAGCAGCAGCTCCTTGCAGTACATGCTCTGCTCCCGGGTCTGCCCTGACGACTGCTGCTGCTGCTGCTCCTGCAGACGCTCCAGGGGATTCTCCTCTTTGGACGGCTTGCGCGCAGACAACACTGTGTTCACTGCCGGGTTGATCTTACACGGGGTGCTGCAAGAGGCCAAGAGCAAGCAATAGCCATGAGTATTCGGTCTGGATTGCCCCAAATCACTTCTCGGTTAAAAATCTGTGTAATATCCAGCTGAAAAGAACAAGGCTCATGGGTAATGTATTAGGGATCGCATTGCACTTTATGGACTAATTTATTGAATGCTAGTATTGACACATGCATGTTACAATTAACAAATCACAAGGTACTTGTATTGGTACACACATGTTGGCACTGATAATTGTCTAGACTAGAGCCATAAGTCTGTTTTTTAAATTCTGAACATGAGGTGCAATAAAATCCTGTACTTACAAATCCAAGTGGTTAAGCTTGTTTTCTTGGAATGTGCAATGTGTAAAGGCCTTTCCTCAATAACTAAATTATTATTTATTAATGGCCCCAACAGTGATACCATCAGCAGACTTGAGACATCATAAACGAACACTCACACAGCAGGAGGCTGATCAGACTCCTCCACAAACGGCAGGAAGTTGGGCTTACTGGGCGGAACCACCACACTGTGACCAAACTTAGACTTCTGGGGCATCTAGCATCACAGAAAATGAAAAGCAATGATGCAATACAGGTGACCATGAGACGGTTCAAATTCTCAGACTTCAAATGAATATTGCTTCATCGTCTCCTTAAGGATAACAATGACGGTGAGAATATGGCTAACCCTCAGAATGTACAAACAAAGAAGGCTTCATACCCGAACATTGGTCCATTTTTCAGGCATGAGCTCATTCTCCTTGGCCCTTGCCACAGGTGGTGCCAGCCATTGTTCTGGTCTGGGTTCAAAAGACTCCGCGGCAGCACCAGCCTGGTTTTCGTTGAACACCACCATCTGACTGTTCTGAGCTTGATGAGTGGCGGCAGGCAGGTTTAAATTCAGCCCGTGTGCATGATCTGCCCACAAAGACAAAAGCGGGAAAGTAACATTTGACAAAGTGGGAAAGTATTTTAAAATGCCATTGCCTTTTGGGGTGGCCGATTTGAAAATGAACACGGTCTGTGCGATATCACGCGTGGATGCTTACGGCTGACTGAAGCCCCGGTCCTGTTGATGGGGACAATGGCCTTTTTCTTGCCCCTGTGTTTGAGGACAGCCAGTGACAACCTCTCAGGCTGTGCTGACTCAGGACTGTCCCCCTGGCCTCCGCTTGTCATGTTTAACACCACCTGCCGGGACACGCGCGCCTGGAAAGCCCTGTCGACAAGCAGGCCACCGATTAAACAGGGCAAGGTCGCCAAGTATCAAACACAAGCAGCTGATCTCAGAAAAGAAAGGAAGTCCATACTTGTGATACTGCTGCAGTTTATCACGTGGTTCAGCGCCACACTTGATTCCCTCCTGGTAAATGGCGTCAGCCTTCTTAGAGTTGCTATGCTTTTCAAACTCTTCAGACCAGGCAATGTAAAATGCAGCTTGCATGATACCGATTCCCTGCCCGTGCATGTATGTGTAAAAATCCAGGGGTTCTGTGCTGTTCTCCGCCTGAAAACAGGAATAGGAAAGTTCATCTGAAAGGACGCATCCACAAAGCTCCATACTCAGAATTCAAAAGATGTAACAGGAGCACTGACAAAGTGAGCTGACTTACAAATTTAATCCAGAGACTGACGTAGCGAATATCATTATGATAGTTCTTTTCGTCTGCAAATCGCATAACTGCTCTCTCTAAAAGCACAGACAGGTTACTCTCCTTTCCTCCCTGGGGGTAGGTCTGCTGTGTCCACCTTATGTACCTGAAAAAACAGGGACAATGTTATGTCCGAAAACATCACGCAAAATGCATCACGCAAAGTGATTATGAATAAAAGGACACCAAGACATTCACAAAAACTGCTGTAATTGATGGAAGGGTTGGCAGTTACTTTGTTATGATGCTAGTTATCATTGATGAGGTTTAGCTTACCTATCCCAAACATCAAGTGGATCATCGCCACTGTACATTCGGAGCTCAGATTCAAAAGCCCTTTGGTGGGAGAAAGAAAAGGCGCGTTAAAGAAACTATAAAATGATCGTTTGCGGTGGTGAGAATATGGCTGTGAAAACAAAGAAGCCTATTAATCGTATTAGGCTCAATGTTAATTGAGACCCCACTGTTAAACTGTAGATGTGAAGCCTGATTTCTATTAACCGAATTGCTTGATAGTACTTGGCCAGCTGTTATCTGAGCAAAACACGTACTGCGTGGTTTGTTGTATGGCAGTGTAACTGGATCCCTCCTGCTGCTGGCTGAGTGCCTGATGCAAGGCTGAAATAGCCCGACCCTGTCTCAGTGGCTGAATGTTCTCTTTGGAAAGTTCCCATTCAGCCTCCCCTTCTGCCATGATGGAGCCACTGGTCGAGCACAACTGCGTAAGCGCTAGCAACGGAAAAAGAAAACAAAATAGTCAAAAGTTATAAACACATCTGTAGCAAGGTGACGTAGCTAAACAACTGGTTGGCGAATCATAAATGTCGATGAAACAGTCTTTCTGTAGCTACTCAAATTACCAGCCTGCCATTTAACGCTAATGTGCACACACGATGAGCTACTTGGCCAGTTTATCCACGAACGTTAACGTCTTTAGCTAGCTAATATTACAAAGAGCGAGCTAACTTAGCCTGCTGACTACATCGACTGACTTGAGCATGTAATAATAAAATCATAATGTCGCATCGGTGTTAGTTGGGTAATATGCTAAATTACTAACTACGTTACGTGCTTATTGATACAACTAGCTAGCTAGTTCACTGAGTAGCTAGCTAGCTAACCAAGATAGCGCAAACAATGGCAGAGAGCAATGTCTGCCAGTAAGATACGTTAATTTGCTAGTACCGATTATATAGCATACTTGTTGTCAAGCTAACTTTAAATGAAAGTGTATAATATCAAGTCTACTTACTTAATATGTACAAAAGCAACTTCTAAACACTTCAATCGCTTTCAGCCTTTCAAGCGACCCTGTCCACAAATTGACGATTTGTCCAGCTGAGTCATTTTGAATCAAACCGCCAGAAAGGCAGAGCTGATTGGATGGTCACACCCAATACATCACGACGGTTTTATGTTTACCAGCAGCTAAAGTAAAATTTTCCTTTATAAATAATGAAATGCAATATATTTAAAATAAAACATTTACGTATATTTATATGTTTGATTTGCTCTAAAATATTAATGTTTGGTTTTTTAAAATAAAATGTCTTAGCTGAGCACGACGGGAAATGTAGTTGCATGTGTTTGAGTGATACTTGGTGAAATGCAATTTGTTTTGCACTATACAGCGGTATAATATATATGTGAATTTAAAAAGCCTTTTATAAAACACGTATTTGATAATATAAGCTCTTAACTGAATAAGAAAAGTATTTTTGGTATTATAGTGTCTTATACATGTTTAGGTTGTAACATCGAAACTACGTCTACCAGGGACGTCAAAATACAGTCGTTACTTCCTGTCTTTTGCCTTCGAGATTCTTGCAGTGATCTGTTCAGCATGCAAGACTTATTAAATTGCATTTTATTTTTCGTATTGTGCAGAGCCTACTTATATTTATAGACTCGTACTATTAAACTTTGCTCAATTAAAATGAGTAATATTTCGGTGGTGGCCTATTTAATTTAATTATTGCCAACTCGCATAATGACAAATCAATAGTTTAACTTGCTCGGTAAGCTATTTTAACGTTAAGTGGATTGGTAGCTGCGTGCAAGTAGCTAGAAATGCACTGCTCTAACGTTAGCTACATTGCAGTTCATTCAAGGCATTATCTTTTCATAACCAAAACCTGCTAGCTTGCTCACAACTTCAATTTCACTCTTGCTTTGACGGTTTCAATTTGAACAATATGGACAACCGATGCTACGGCTGTGCTTCCAAGTTCACCCTCTTCAAAAAGGAGGTTTGCGTTTTAAATGTCTTAATTTACGTTAACGCTGTCTAGCTGTTTGCTGGCTCTGTTTTCAGCTGTGGAATGTACGCAAATAGCATGCTTGAATAAATTGATGAATATTAATCTTAAGATATAGCTAGCTTTAGGTTGCTACCACTAAATCAAATGCATTACGTTGTGGTGAAGTACAGTAGATAAGACCATGGTGGATTGGGTAACGTTAGCTAGCTAGTCGTATGGCCTTATTTTTTTAAATTATACTTCCCTACCCGAATAACCATGCACACAGCTGGTGTTGTCATGGACACTGGCCATATACATAAGAGAGCTCTGATTGGCATCATATGGGATATTAGTACACTATTAAATTCTAAGAAATATTGTGGAACATCTGTTGTTTTCGTAGCTAGGGTGCAAGAACTGTGGACGTTCCTTCTGCTCCGGGTGTCTTAATTTCAATGCTGTGGTCCCACGTTGTGAAAACACCCGACAGAAGGTCTGCAAGCAATGCCATGATAATCTCACAAGGTGGGATACGACAGTGTCAGCATTCCATTCTAAAAAGAATACTGTGAACATTGCACAAAAGTATATTATTGTATAGGGTATGCATAATTCTGTTTCCTTCTGCAGTGGAGGCAATAAGAACAATGCTGCCAACTGGTCCCCCCCTGAAAACTACAAGAAGTGAGTGAGACCTTCCTTCACTGCGAGTACAGAATCTTAAAAACAACCTAGGTAACTGATTTCATAGTTCATTGGACGTGATGAGACATTTAGTAACCCATTGATTTTCCCAGGCGCATTGCCGCTCTGGAGGCAAAGCAGGGACAACAGGGGCCACCACTTAGACCTGGGGCCAGCAAGAGTAGTACCCCTGGCCTCAGAGTGACCAAAGGCTTCAGTAAAGAAGACCAGGCCATCGCTGAGAGGCTGCAGAAGCTGAAGGAGGATACTAAGCCAAGTGAGAGCATTCAGCTGCCTTTTCTAGCTATCATATCCTTTTATTGACCTGGTGGCTGCTTTGAAATCTACAGATTATTATTGCGTGTAACTCAAATCCAATGTCAAATCCTCTGCTTGTTTCCCATTTTCCGCAGTGCTCATTTCACCTGCTCTTCTCTTGCACAGAGTCCATACCATCAGAGAAAGACATTGAATCACGCCTGGCTGCCCTGAAGGCTCCAACCAAGGCTGTGCCCTCTGCTCAAGAAATGGAGGACCGTCTTGCTGTCCTACAAGGCAGACCCCAGCCATCACAGGCCCCGCCATCTGTGAGTGCCAGTACCTTAGAGCTTGGGCCCTGGTTGTGAGGAGTTCCATGCCTGCGAACTCTCGTGAAGTCTCTGAATGTTGACTTTGAGCTCATGAGCAGTGGACCTAAACTTGACACCTGACTGGCACAAAATACTTCAACGCTCTGGTATTACACACCTTAAAATGGGGTTTATTTGCATGGTTTTCTTTGCAGTTCCACCGGCCTCCTGATTCCCGTACTCAGACGGAGCAAGCCAGTGATCTGTTAACACAGCTCTCTGAGGAAGTTGCCATTGACAACCAGCAACAACCAGACTCAGAAGGTATTTCCCGATTGATTGAGGCACATTTTAAATGAGCAAAACCAGCCATTTTGTCTGCAGTGTCAAACAACCCATACAAGTGTATGCATATATTTACTATTGGTTAATTAAAGTAATGTTTCACTCAGAAACACTTTTTGCGAACGAAATATACAAATCAGAAAGTTTGGCAAAGGAATGGCACAGAACAGACAAGGGTATTTAGTCTGTGTTTTCCAGATATTCCAAAAACTGATTTTATAGATCCAAAATTAATGTTATTTTTATGGTCTGTCGTCTAAGCTATGATATGATATTATTACGTTGAATCTGAAAAAAATGGCGGGACATTCTGTGAATTTGGACAAAAAATTATTCTTGTCTTAGATTTTTCTGACATTTTCCCACAAAGAAACTTCCTATGGAGGGAGGATGTTTGACCTTTTGAGAAAAATTACAATTGAAGTGCCATTTTGAGTCATATTTGGCCTGTAGTTGCCTTCTTTAAGACCCTGCAATTTTTTAACTGTACATGGTACAGACAACAGCTTGGAATCACAATTATTTAAGATACTTTTGTACAGTAATTCATTTTGAAAACTAAATATTAATATTTCAAAGGTACCTTTTCTCATCTTTTGGTGTCTTGTTCTATAAACTAATCTATAACCACAGCAGAATTCAGAGTGAGCTCTCTGATATTTTCTGAGCTGCAGGTTATTTTATGAGGGTGTGGGGTGTATCAGATAATGCAAACAACAAAATATGTTTTACATGTAACAGAAAAAAAAAAACACTGTTATGTTTCTTGGTCTTTATGTATGTCCATCAGAAATAGTGGGGTTAATGAACACAATGTTTCTCCATGTTTATTTAATGAATAATTTGTCTGTGCAGCTTGATTTAAAAAATAAAAAAGAAGCATTCTGCACAAGGCTTAAAAGTCATCACTTGCTTTCAGGCCATTACCACGCTTTATCTGGGTGCTCTGTGGATCAGAGTCTTGTAATGAAATTTCTTTCTCTTCTTCCCTTTCTTCTGTCCTTTCCTACAGGCGTGGATGGCCCCCTGAATGACCTAAACAAAATGGAGGCAGGTGGGCTAGAGGAGAACCTGGACGACCGGCAAGTGGTCGCCAAGCAGCTGGAGGCAGAGAAGAGCCAACTGCTGGCAGAGGCCATGGAGGAGCTTAAGCAGGACCGCTGCGGGCAGGAGCACTTGCTGAAAATGGCCAAGAGGCTGGCCATACTGAAGGGGCAGGACCCTGAGAAAGGTATTTAATTTCCTGGTTATGTGTGAGAAAATACCCACCACCCCTTAGCCAGAAGCGTATCATAGAAGTAGATTTAAGTCTAAACCACCCCCATTATAATTTAATTAAAAAATTATTTGTTTTTGTAGTAATATGAATCAGGAATAAGTCATCCA
>CM056390.1:19043786-19240342 GCA_029718625.1 Synaphobranchus kaupii
TCCAAGTCCACTTTTGCTAGTTAGACAGCGTGTTATTTGAGCGCTAACTAAGGCGCAAGGTGCTAATGGGCTGAACCTAGCTTCTTCATTAATTATAGGTGTGTCTTGGGCGTACAATGCAATAAACCAATGAAAATGTCATATCCCATTCCCTTTAAAAGCCTGCTTTCCACCATGGCGGATTGCTTATATGATGGCGAAACAGACACGCTTGTGCGTGTGTAGTGTGAGCAAGGATCAATATTATTCGGACTAACCATTATGACACGTTTTGATATACACAATAATAATCTTTAACATTAGGGTTTAACACAGGCACGGGTTCCCGGTAATTCCCGACAGTGCTGTTATTTTACAAAATATATGCGGTTAAATTTTGTTAAAAGCACCTGCAACAGCTGAGAATAAGCTACCAATGGCTTCTGTCTCACCTTAGAAAACACCAAATTAGCCTGCTTGTTTAACGAATTTCGTTTGAAATTGCAAATGAAGCATTGCAATGAAGCATTGTCAAACATCAATTCCATGAGGCTGTTCTCATGGAGTTCTCGAAGTTCAAGCTTCATCCGAAGTTCATTAGCTACCTGCATTCTAATACTGATTAATAAGATAAATACCGTTATTTTGCCTTCATGATGAATGACACTAAATACAATAAAGCTGTCAGGTTGGCAACCCATAGGTTTGCGCATATTTTCCCTTGTTTTATAATGTCCTGCTTATCGAAAAAACCTTATGCACAGCGAATCCCGGGGACTAGCCTTTGAAAAACAATACACTCGATTAGGTTTTGAACTTTTTTCAGTCAAAACCATTCTATTTACTTACAGACTGTAGGCTTAGATGATGAAAGCTGTATTGTAATGACATATGAAGTGCATTTCCAGAACTGAAATGTCTGTCTATTGCAGTTTTCCATTGAATGACAATTCACGCATTAGGCGTAAATGACAATTCACACATTAGGCTTGATATAACTAGGTGTTATCAGCAAAGGTTTTAATGGATAGCCATTGTCCCGTAACTAGGGCTGGGTATCGAACCTCAATACTTTTTGAGCACCGACCGAATCATGTCCATAGCACCGAGTATCTGTCCAAGTATCGAAAAGGTATTCCGTGCCAATTTTCGGTACTTTTTGGCAAAAATTTCTAAAACCAAAATCTTTAGCCCCACCAGGGGAATTCTTTCTTGTTTTTATTCTTGATTTAAAGCATAATTTTCTTCATTTTATACAGCTGTTTGAGTTGACAACATTAAACACTGAAGCATTTGAGAGGTTTCGGCTTATTTGGTTAAATGAGAATTTTTTTTTGGGATATTGTTGGAAAAATATCTACACTCAGCAAAGAAAGGTATTGAAAAAAGTATCAATTTGGCATCGGTATTGAACACCAGGTATCGGTATCGGGCCGGTATCTAAAAATTCCAAACGATATCTAGCCCTACCCGTAACAGAAGATTGTCCCCCCAGAAGATTACAGGAATTATTGGCAAATAGGCAAAATCATAGCTTGATCCAGGATAATTGCTAATAGTCTATAGGCTACATGTAACCTTACACGTACCATCGCACATCGCCTGGATGTTGATGGAGTGGGCTGAAAGCTCTTTGCGGCATGAATTTAGACCAGGTTTGTGGTGGTTTTTGCCGGCTCAAGATAGCAATACGGCAAAAATGATCCTGGCCACACCTCATCTTAAGACCGACATGACCAGTTCACTTGCAATGGGCGCAAGAATACTTGCTATTTAAACGACGTGAGCGCTAGGCGCTATAATGAACCCTGCGCCGGGTGTAAGATAGCAAAGACACTTGCGTTTGGGTTAGCGCCGGGTGTAAGATGGGGCCCAATGTCTGAGTGAAAGATAAATTAACTGGGGAAAACAAATAAAGTTCTTTTCAAACATCTTTGTCAATTTGCAATGAATGTATAGATTATAAAATAAATAAAAAATCATTGCAATTTTTCTATTTTCAGTTTTATTAAAACATTTTGTAGATGACTATTCCTATATTGATGTACAGTAGGAGTGGGAATCGATTGGATTGGGGAACATGCTGGAAAGGATGAGTTTAGATCTTTAAAAATCTCTTCTATCTGGATTCAGTTTGATTGTTCATTCTCCAGTGCATTGCTGAGATGAGTGTAGAATTCTCAAAAACAGCCACCAGCTTATAGCTGGTAGGGCAGACAAATCACAGGGATTAGACATTTCTAATGGCAGACATTTTGTGGCTTTTGCAATTTCTCTCAAGCTGGCAGACTGTTGCATTATTGCTGCCAGATATATAGTTGTACAACAGGAAACTAAACCTTTTAATGGGGTGGGCCACCTCTGCTAATGAAAGGTCTGTCTCTTTTTCAGTGAGACTCCCATATCCATTAAAGTTTTTCAGGGAATGCATCCCTTTTCTACATTAAAAACTATTTAAAAGTAAAGTCTGCAGATCACTGATTTAAGAAGTGATTAGAGAGAGGAGGGGGTATTCCTGCCTAATACAAGAATGACTGGCAATTTTCCTTACACCCTAGCTACAGTATGACTCCCATAGTCTAGTAGGAAAATGGGACTTCTACAATTTGTCGAGTTTTTGTTTTTAGAGCACTTGGTTGATGGCAACAGATAGCTGCTGAAATACGTAAATTTTGGGTTTGGGAAACACTCACAAAACTCAGTGGCATACCAAACCATTTATTTTGCACGTACAATAAAGTTGTCAGTTTCTGGCACAGCCGGAATACCATTGGTCTTGGACAGTGTTAAAAAAAAAAAGCATGCATGTAATCCACAATCACATTGTCATATGTGGCATAAGGAGGCGGTACTGTAGATTATGTTTTATAGCATATTTTGGCAGATTGTTAGAATAAGACAGCCTTGTTTAACTTCCAACCCGTTTTTTCATCCTGACAAACCTTAATAACAAAATCTCACCTACAACAATTGAGCTAAAGCACCTGCAGTAAATCGTATATATTTTGGATGTTAAGAATACACCTTTCATGGAAAAGAAATTACCGGAGATGTGTAATGCTAATCTTCATGATTTCCTGGAGGACCGTGTTCTGCTGCCATCTAAATGCCGCCATGCCATGAGTTCTTTCATATCTTGATTGGTTAACATGATTAAATCACAGGCAAAGGGAGAACCATGAATAATTGAGGAAAATAACATATTGACTTAATCACCACCCTTGTGGATGGATGGATGGATGGTGAAAATCGAGTGGAGAAAAGCTGATGGGTAATGGGCCTCTTGGCTAAATAACCATTACTGCAAGGGTAAGCACGTTCAACAACATTACTGCGCATTTCTCCCATTGGCTGTTCTGCTAAGGGAGACGTCATGAAACATTAGGAAGATAACCCCCAGGAGGTAAAGTCCATTAAAACTGCTCCTGATTGTGCTTCCCTGCAAATGTCTACCTTTTAGCATCATACCTCACACACAAACCAAAACCAAGGGAAAGAATCGGGAGGACCAGCAAATTTGAGTTTGCTTTTATTAATGCCCCACAAGTCTCCAGCGTTATGCCGACATGTACTTGCTATTAATCTAGCATCATTAGCAATGCAGTCATTTCTCACAGAGGAAATGTGAAAAATTGCTTTGGCATGCACGTCCAATAGCCTGTTCAGCAGCACTCCATGTAGCTTATTTAATTGTACTGTTCGTGCTTCTTGTATTGACTGCAGGTCAGGCCCTGCTTTCCAATGTTCCCTCCCTCATCACAGTTCAGGCTGAGTACTATTGGGCAGATGTGCCCTCCTGGGCCTTTAAAGCTTTGATGTGTGGAATTACTGTGCGGTTCATTAGTTGAGTCTCAGCACTGCTCAGACAGCGGGATTAGCGCCACTAAAGGGATCCTGTAAACATTCCCTGTGGTGCAGCACTAAGTCTCAGCTCATAGATTTGGTGAATAAAAAAAGCCCACCTCCGGACTGCTGTGGGTGGACAAAGTCCCACAGATGCCATGGACAGAAATCTTCAAAAACAGGAGCTGTCAGTTAGAGATGTCGAAGCAGCGCGCTCCACTGGTCTTTGTACTGCATTCGTTTTGGCTCTTTAACCCAACCCTCCAGGACAAAATACTATTTTCACATTTGTAATGGCATATATACTTTGTTATGCAATAAATATAACTCTGAAGCAAATACACATACTGCCCAATTAATACTGTTAAGAAAATGAGTAAGTCATGAGAAGGAAAAATGTTTTTCCCTATTTTTTACATTGGATTGGGTAATGCTGTGTTGTAATCATGCTGGAACTGAAGCATGAAACAGTCCTGATTGGCTGTATATTATAATGGAAAGTATGGAATGACTTGCAGTGAATGGACCTGGTGTTAAATTCTGTATGGGCCTTTGGAGACACTTTGACGGTTGAATAGGCATCAGGGAGCAGGCTGGCAGTGGCGTGCGGTGCTTTCTGGAAGCTGTTCCTGTCCTCAGAGGCCCCACGCTGCCCATCTTCCAGAGGTGCTTCCGGCGATACTGTCATTAGGCTTTCACATTGTCAACCGCCCAGAGAGAGAGAGAGGCCATGTGTCAGCTGGCTAATGTCACTCCCAGACATATTCTTCTGGAAAAAAAACACCTCTGATAGATTCAATTCATTATTTTTATTCCTATTTCAGGATTAGGATATAAACGTAACGTATTTCAGATAAATTTTATTTGTGGGTATCAGACCATGGTCTGTTGAAAAAATACTTGAAATACTATGAAAAAATACTTGACTTGCAGTTGACTTGTATATTGAGCTGTTAGGTTAATGCAGGAGCGTGGCTATGGGTACAAGTTACTGCAGTAGATGTATGCCTGTTGCAATACACAGCAGTATTTTAGCATCTTGGATTTACATAAAGGCTGATGGTTTACTTCAGGTCCAGAGAGGAGAAAAACAGAGCTGTCTCGGGGGGTTTAGGGCTGAAGCTGTGAGATAAGGACAGTACGGCCAAACCATTTACCGACGTGAAAACCTTCCTCTTTTTATTAATACATTGTACAACACTGTAATCAGAACCAAAAATATATAAATAGGAAACCAAAATTGTACATTCTTTGACTGGGTTCAAAGGGCATTTTGTGTTGGTATTTTAACAGGCAAAACGACATACTTTTAAGTCACACAAAAAAAAATCACCTGCGTGGGGTGGATTCAAAATGCCAAAAGTGTCCTTCATGTTCATAAATCATGCAGTCCAAAGCAGGGCTGCCACATACAGTGCCTTGTTGACCCATCTGTGTCGTGGAAGGGGCTCAGGACATCCCATCATTAGTTCTGTTAGCATGTGGCTGTCCAGATTCCAAATGTAGGTGGAGGGGAAGCCGTTACGTTGTCCTGAACCTTGAGCTTCATTCATTTCTTCAGCGTCACGGACATCTTGCGTAGACCCTTCATCCGATACAGCAGCCCGTTGATAAAATCCTGGGAGCAAGAGAGACCCTGGAGCGGACTGCAGCTTATGTTTTGGGAGTCTTTTTAAGGAAAAGTTTTTTTAAGGAAAGTTTGAACCCTATAAGCATAACTAAAGATCATTGTGGAGATGCAGTATTACCAAAGATTTATGGCTTGGTGATCTTCCCCTGTTTTCAAATGATTTCATACAGGGTTTTTTTTGGTTGTACATTTGTTTTGCTAACGCTAATTTCATGCGTAAGGAAAATTTCCTTTGGGGGTCAATAAAGGATTATATTCTATTTTAAGTACCAGCCACATACTGCAGATTTAGCAAGGCATTATTAGGTGTGACGCATTACACAGACCCAGTTAAGAATGCCCTCACCATCTCAAACTGCCCATTCAAATCTTTCAGCTTCACGTCATTCTAAGTCACTCATTACGTGAACATATTTAAAGCCACAGTGAAAGGCTGACTTATTTGTTTTTCTTACCTCCTTTGGCTTACCACACTCTTGAAGAAGTTCCTGTAAATGAAGGGGTGGTGTAAACATTTAGGTTGAATTAAAGCAACAATCGTACTTTAACTTAATGGCGTAAACAGTGTACATCATGACACTGGCCAAACTGTCTTTAAAATAAAAATATGTTACCTTATTCCATGTGAATAGGTGAAGTGAGTATAAGCAACAGTATTTCATGAGTGATTATGTTTTTTTCTACAGGAGCATTGCTGCCACACCCAAAACCATAACTTCAAAGAAAAGGACACATGATAGACACAGGGCATGTGATCAATTACACCCTTGATTGTGATACCCTGGTTTATTGTTATGTCAGTGGTACCTGAAAAACCATTTTTTAAATTGACATCAATAAAATAAATGATCTCAGTAGTACTATAAGTATGATGTAATTAACTTGTCATCTATGGAAACTACATTTTACTACAAAACTACAAATTACATGATACAACTCCTCAGGGTGGACATTGCCAGTTCTTCTCTATTTTCCGTGTTGGGATCTGTGCAAGGGAAATCTTTCTTACATGTTACTTTATCGTGCCTTGATTACAATCAGACACACCTGCAATTTTGATCTTTGCTCTGCGTCTGGAAGCTCCAGCAACTCGTCTATATCGATCTCCAACTCCGGAATCTCCTCCTCCTGGAGTGCGGAAAGAGAGCGGGACAAAAAAATAAAATAAAGATGAAAGTTTGATACAATATAGCATGACTGATAGATGCATGAAAGCACAGCCTTTCACACGTCAGAAGATTTGTGCTAATGGCGATGGTAATGGCTGCCAGATGCACATTACTGAAGTGGGAACACAAATTTGCATTTATACTGTACCAGAGAGCATGTTTTCTCCAGTCCCAATCAACAGACATAAGTACCCCGGGGTCTCTCCACTGTACATAACATCGGCCATTTTGGTTATCAGGATCTAAGTGGAACCTTTTAAACTCCTTCTATTTCCGACAATGAAAATAAGGATTCCGCGAGTCTACGCTGACTGAAATTGCGGTTCATGTATTGTATGGTACAGTAATGAGATTGGACTGTTCTTAGAATTTGTTATGGATGTAATCTATATGTCTTCAGAATTTGTATTTTGGTCCTTGGTTAACTTGTGCTAGTGCTTTGGTGATGTTGCGTTTATACTCGCTGGTCTGCAAATGCTGCTTGCCAGGTTTAGCACTGTTGCTCATATTAATCAGGTGAATGCACTTAAGTTTCTTTTTTTACATTTTTTTAATGTATTTTTTTAAATTCCCACCACCACCCCCCCTCTTGGGAGGTCAACTTTATTTTTTATTTATGATTTGCAAAATTATGTAATGAAGCCTCTCAGAGGAAAGGGTATAACAAACAAAAAAACAAAACAAAAAAAAAAAAGTTTTAATTACAAATAGTGAAGTCGCCCCCCTCACACCCACCCCCCTACTTTAATCCCCCACAAAGAAAACACCACCCACACCCCAATGTGTTACCCCTACCATGACAGACAGATAGACAGAGGAGGTAAGAGTGGATAAATGAGCTGAGTATATTGGGCCAGAAAAAAGTGAAGTACTGAGAGGGTGAAACTATTAATAATTGTGAATATGTAGGCATCAGGTTAGACTATGTTTATAAGTGTGTAATGTGTATGAGAGAGAGAGAGAAAGAAGAGAACGGGGGAAAAGGGGAGGGGGGTTGGCTAACCGGTTTATTTTGGTTGGATTATACATTTAGATTATTGATGAATGGTTCCCAGTTGTCTCTGAATTGTGACATTTGATTGTGGCTGGAAGCTGATATTTTTTCCTTTTTTTGCACTGAAGTTTCTTCTACATTTTAACTTGCTCTGAATAAGAGCATCTGCTGAATTAAGATAATGTAATGGAATGTGTTGACCACAGGCCCAAAGGAAATATGTACATGGTAGTGGTAGTGGGACATATATTTCTAGCTGCTAAAGATTACACAGTACCCTTTGCAGAAGCTTCAGTTGTTGGATTTATAATCTTGTTCTCTGAGGCTGACCAGGTTAGCATGCTGGTAAAAGTTAGGTAATGTAAAGGTAATGTTATTTGCTAATAAACTGACAGTCAGTTGCTTCTTCTGGTCTTATATAAGTAGGGCTCCAAATAGAGGCGGAAATTCAAGCCAACCATTGGCCTAAAATGTAAAAATGTATAGATCCCTTTAGATTGCAGTAATCTAATTTCACAAATTTTGAACTTTCCAGGCACTCTAGGGAGAAACTACCTCTGGAGTATCTCCAGCTCAGCGTTGCTTTACAGCACCACCACAAGAGTACGAGAAAAGACAAACAGGCAGAGTCAGATTTCATGGATGATTCGCCCGTAAACAGTTTCCCCAGCTGGCATTTCAGGCCATCGTTAACTGGAAAATCCCCCAGGTTTTCATGATTATTTCACGAGACTGTACAGCTCGGCGCTCCTGGACGCAACTTTTATGCCGCAGAGCGCGGTTCGGGGGAAACGAAGTCTGACGGATCTGCTGAAGAGGAGATTATAGAGAGAACAAAAATAGGTACAGCGAGCCTGCTCCTGTCAGATAGCTAGCGTGCAGCACCACCTGCACAATCCGAATTTGAGTGGGCTGCCTGTAAATGGTCTCATTACAGGCTCGTTTTTCCACGGGCTGATTAGCAATATATCATAAGCTCATCTGCTGGTCTTGAATTCCCAAAGCAACAACAGTGCTTTGTTTGGTCAAGCCTGCTGTAATTAAGAGAACAGAGCAGGAAGTGGGTTGGGCTGTAAAACAACCTCTAGGATGCAACTCAACACACTGATGAACACACACACATGGTCAACAATGCGGAATATTTATGGCACAGAAATAATTTTACAACGAGACTACCAATTACAGGAAACATTGCAGTAGGCTATCTGAAAAAAAAAGTCATCACCTATACAAATTGAAAACAAGACCATCAATTTACAGTAGCACAGAAACCCCACTTCCTTCCAGCAGAATCTACTGCAGGAAATAGGGGGAGAAACTGAGGAAGCGGTGGGCAGCCTATCAGCCTCTAGTCAGCAGAATGAGCTGCCACATTCATATTAATCACATCAGCAGGTGTCTTAAAGTCCTGTTAAAATACATGGCCCTTTAAAAACTGCATTTTCCACTTGGATAGTCTTATACCCGTTTCCCAGAAGGCCCCACTGCCAGTGTCCACAAGGAGCAGAAGGCATAATCTGCTGTGAGGAACCACATACCGCCACATGCTGATGATTTTATTATTTATTTTTTTTGCACACATCTTTATTATAAAGATGGTGCACATAAAATGATTAAATTATTGATTATACCCCTTTCAAACTGTACTCCTTGCTAAAATTCCTAGCTATTCCGATCACCCTTGAAAAAAGCAGAGAAATAATCTGTTTCTATTGGGATGGTAGGTATGACATCTGTCAAGTTATGAATTGGCTGCGTATAATATATAATCTATAGCAACGCTAAAAATATTCATGGTTCCCTGCAGACCTACGTAAATAATGTAAAAAAAGTAATGAGAATAAAACTAAAGACAGGAATACTCACCCCCACCCTTGTCACAGTGCATAAGTGTTGCCATTTCAAAACACAGACATGCAGTGAAATCAGCAGGTTCTAAGATTAAAAATGTTATTAATAGTTATTAATAAAGTGGACTGTGGTGGGCTTTAATTACAAAAACTAGCTTGATATCAACCTGCCGGTAATTACTGAATATCGTCAAATAACGTCAAAGAGCAGCAAAAGGCACTTTTGTACTGTGCATTTGAATTGTGTAGTTAAGATTAGCATCATTCAAACCGAGTGTCTGGTTAAGTCGGTGACAGGGGAAGGTGCTCCCTTTTATGTCATGAAATTCTGACTTTTCTTCTTTTTTATGATCACACAACATACATGTTGGCACCAATACATTAAGTTGCCAATTTATTTATGTCAAAAATGTTTTTATTAACCATTCACAACAATGAGGACAACCCAGAGGACCACATTCTTAGCTCTGATACCTCACCACTCACCAGTAAGGCAGGGAAGGGGAAAAACTGGAGAGAAAATTTTTATTTATTTAGTTAAACACAAAATCAGCTGGCTAATTTATTATCTGTAAAATGTGATCTCGTTTATGAGTGGATATTACTTGAAATCTTTGTTTTTATATCACCCACAAATCGTAGCATGTAAGCCTAATAGTATAATTTCATGTTGTCACATTGCATGTAACTATTGCATGAAACTGTTGTTGCATGTGTAAGGGCCCACTTTGTTACTATAGACTCTCCTTACCCCTCATATTACAGTATGTTCACATTTAATGATGCCTTTTATGTTTGGGGTTAAATTGACCCCAAAAGTATGAACTGACACCTAAACCTATTGTAATAGTAACATTTTGGCACTTTCTGTGTTACCTTTTGTGTTTCTCCCAATTGACTCGCCTTTTATCCCTAAATATAAAAAATCTGCGGTAATGAAGCATCTCATTTTAGATCCTGAGGTAAGTGAAAGTTTGTGAAGTTTAAAACCTGCGTGGGAAAGTGCCACCAGAATTATTCACAAAAATCAGAGATAAAATCTAATTTTTCTATTTCATACAGCTACCCCACAAATGACCCCACACACAACACCTTTTTATTCAAGGTTGGTACAGGACTTTTTAAAATATAGCATTATGTTATGTATTGTGTTTACTATTTGATCCCAAAAAATTTGGAAAAACCATATTGTGTCAAGATGAAGAAATAAGGTTTAGTTTATGAGATGTCAAATATTGAGCCGGAACATAATATGTGGGATAAATAGAGGAACTACTTTTCAATTTAGGTAAACAATGAAGTTTGATTTCTAAAGGATGGCATTATGCCAATACAGTTCACGAATTAATGAATGACTGTTGCACCTCTATAGGTCCCAGGAGCCATGCATTTCTGTCAATGTAAATACCTAACTGGAAACATACTGTACTATTGACAAGTCAGTCATACTTTTATACATATAGAAACTGTTTTAGGTAACATGACCCCAGAGACCATGCTGTGTTTATTAAGTCACGGTTACAACAACCAATAATTGCATTATTTAAAATGGTTACCTTTTGAATCACGCTTCACAGATCCTTTTTGAATACGACAGTTGAAACAGTACTTATTTGCTTAGTATTTTCACTTTCTATCCAAATGTACTATTTAGTTGGATATGCATCTGGAGAAATACATGCTATGTATCTTGCTCAATGGTTCATCAGAAGTGCCCTGTCTGATTCTCATTGCACACTGAATTTGTTCCTTAAACAATACAATACATTACTGCCCAAAAGGTGCATACCGTGGGAAATAGAACATCGACTGTTATTGAATTGTTCAAACAGGTTACCTAAAATGGCTTCTGTTTAAATAAATGTATAAAATGTTCATAATATTCTGGGCACAGCAGGAAAGCTTACCAGGAAGCTTTGGTATTGGAACTCAGGAACTCATTTGTTTTGGAATTCAGAGAGTGACTTGCTTAAATGGCTGCATTACTAATGACATTTTCCTCTCTGCTTCTAAGAGGCTCTGGCTGTACAGTCTGAACATCCAATAACAGAAAGGTCATAAGTCACATTCCTAATGATTACGCCCCCCACCCCCCATTGTGCAGTTAGTAAATGAGACTACTCTGTGTTTAGGATAATGGCTAGCTTCCCGTCCCAAAGGACAGAGTCTACTGGACAAATTACGGCACTGGCGGATTCCCTCATGATAGTATCGGTATTAGAATATCGTCTTAAAATACAATACAAGGGTATCTAGGACAGTGCTCACGCAGTCACAAACGTTTGCTCACACAATATTCATTGACTTGATTTATCCACTGTGAACATAAACGAATTAAGCTATGGGTCTACATTCTTTCGGCAGGGATTTTTCTCATTTGCCAAACGGCGTAAAGCCAACTACAGCCGCCAGCCAGTCGGAGTATATATCAGTAATATCCTTAAACAATTAGCCCTTGACACAGAGGGTGGCTATAACAGAAGTGTCGGAAGAAGCACAGCATAACCTTTCCCTTAGTCTATGCTAATGGCCTTGCAATATGCATGGTAAAACTCCCTCAGTTCTCCCTGCTTATTCTGGCTTGGACATGTCTCATATGTCCAAGCCAGAGACCCAGTCAGCCCGTCACTAGATATCAGCGCAACTTCAAATGGCATGTGGCCCCTGAGTCCTCTTTTCACACTTGAGTGAATGATACCACCATTTGTAAACAGGAGCATTGACCCTGAGCAAGCAAAGAGTGATAAATGCCTTCAGCAAAGTAATCTTTTGGGCACTCCCCCACAGTGATTAAACTGGAAGATTTCACAAATATAGAGATTGCCTGCCAAAACTGTTATCAATTGGAAAATGTTCAATTTCATGACACTTAATTGCAGGCTTAAACGTGATTTAAAAGCCCGCAATATCTGCAATCTTGTCTCGAAGTCAAAGTGCTACATTTATGATGCGTCCCCCTCACTGTAGTAGTATAATCTCTTAAAAATTGTTACATGAATTAGTGTTCTGCTTCAAGGAAAGTTTTCTTAATGCAGCACTAGCTTTCATTTAACAGCTTTCATTTTATGTGCTCTGTCTCCATTTTTTTTTCCATACACCACAGTAGCCTTTGAATCTACATAATTTAAAATGAATACGGTAAACGCACTTACACTATCCTGAAAAGACAACCACATTGAAAAAAATCATATGAATAACTCATAAGAGTGAACTGTAGTCTATATTACAGTTTGTACTTTATTTGTGGAAATCTCCATCAAGCTCATTTTGTATTATAATTTCCTAATCTGATTGTGGACAGTTTCCAACAGCATTTTAAAGCAATGTAATGCACACTTAGGCTAATCCATGCTGCCACTCAACCATAATCCTCTTTCCTCTTATAACACAGATACGAACAATTTAATTCTCACTGCAGCCTTTTAGGAAACAAGAAGAAAACAAATCACTAATGGCAGGTTTATCCACTAAAATGTTCAAACGTATCATCAAAAGGGGCGGTTTACCGTGAAAAATTGAGAAAAGCTACGCTGACAACCAAAGACTGTACGTGTGTGTGTGCAGTCTGATATGTGAGTTATGTGATTTGTATGACTTTTTCACATATCAGTCAGACTTACCTAAAACGTGCTATTGTCCAACATTGAGAACCATGTGCAGGCTTTGTTGAAACAGGATACATGATGCCTGCCCCTCCACCTATCCCATTGTCCCCCACATCGTCTGGGGATTGGGATCCTGTTGAACCTAGTACCCTAGTTGTAGCAATGAATGTGTAATGTCTGTTGTGGGTCTGCAAGATTCTCGGTGGCGGACTGTGCCCCTTTTCTCTCAGATCACTTCTTCCTTTGGTTACTGAAATAGCAAGCCTGTGACAGAGCTTGTGGACAAGGGCCAGTTGTATCTCTAGCAGCACTGAGGATGAGCTTTTTCTAAAATGCAAGGCTCCATTTGTGGAAACCAGAGAGAAATAATGATCACAATATTATAGCTGGTGCATTTTTTGCAGTGTTTCTTGGTTGTAGTGTCTATGTCTAGGGTTGTGCAAGTCTGCAAGCTATAAACATTTTATTCATAATCATAGGCAAAGTGTTCAAATCGGAGGCTATCGCACACTAGGTCTATCTAGAAAGATTTAAGGCAATGCTTATTTTATGGACCTTACAGATGCCATAATTTACCACAATAATCCCTACCCCAGAGGCATCAGGAGTGTGGGGAAGTGTTGGCACGTCTGCCTAAGCCTCGGCCCCCAGCAAACATCTCCCTCAGCAGTGCTTTAAACACCCCAAATCTATACTGCTGCCAGAGGTCTGTTGCCATGGCATCCCTGGAGAATGGTGAGAAAATTGACAGTGCACGTGATATGACTGGATTCAACTGCAACGAAGGGGCAAACTGGTTTAAAAGGGTCTTGCATTGCTGTATGTAAAGATTCATCGCCTCCTCTGTCCAATCAATAATGCAAACACTGTTCACTAGCTTTTTGGAAGCACAGTATTTTCTGCAAGCTGTTTTTCAGACAGCTTTCCTGTACAGATTGAAGCAGTAAACCTTTCAAGTTGTTGAATCCTCTCAGGCAGCATAGTGCAGAGGAAGAAAAAAGAGCCCCCTACCCACCTGCTGTATATAGACCAATCACTGCATAGAAGGGAGGAGCTGGGGATGGTACTGCAAAGTGTTTTTAGGAAGGATGCCTTTCACATGTTCTATAATAAACCATCTCAACTCTAAATAAATAATATAGGTGATATTCAGACTAGTATTACAAATGATTGCATTATTAGTCTTAATAATGATTATAATGTTGTTGTTGAATATATTTGTTGTTGAAGTATTTGGATTGTGAGGCTTGCTGTGGTTTGTCCAAGGTATCAATAATTGGTCAAATCAAAGAGTAACTGGAGAAGAACCCGGGAATAATGCATATACTTTCATGTACTTGGCAGATGAAAATATATTTTTGTTCATGAGAAAAGCTATGAGGCCAATATTGTGGATAGAAAAATATACTTAAATACATTTGTTACTCTTTAAGTATCAACTGCACAACTCATAATACTGTTAACACTTAAATGAGAAGCAAAAATGTCCCTGCAGAGATATAATTACTGTGCACACCCAAAAACCTGTTAGAAGATAACACTTTAGTCAGCTCTCGTAGGTTGCTCACTGAAAAAAAACTGAGCCCACCCACCTACACAAAGTCCCACTCATAAGCAGATGTGTTCATGGGAATGCCAGATAAACACCAGAAGCGTACTCCCTCAGTTCTGTCACCAGACTCTCTTTCTCCTTAATGCCTTTAATTATTGACAGAGGAGACCTGCGAGCCGCTCTTGGGCTCCGCTGCTCGCCGGTCACGGTGTCTGTGGGAGCCGCTCGCGAGCCTTACCTCGCAGTCATACAGCAGGTGCAGCTGCCCGTCGATCCATTCCTCGATGTCCAGCCTCCGCTGCAGGTCCTTGCGGTTGTACTTGACCGTCAGCTTGCCCAGCTTGCGATGGGGGGGCTCCTGGTCTTTGTCAGGGGTTCGGAACACCACCCTGGACTGGGTGCTGGGCTCCGACGCCATGCCTGCCTCGGCCTCCGGGAAACAGCTGAGGAAACTCTAAAAGCCGTCTCTCTCTCTCTCTCTCTCACACTCTCTCGCTCACCCTCCCCCTCCCTCGCTCGCTGACTCCTTGTTCTTTGTGGAGGATGGTAATAGAAGATGCCTGCGTGTGTGTGTGTGTGCGCATGTGTGCGTGCGTGTGTGTGTGTGTGTGCGCCAGTGCCTCTGTGTGTGACAGAAAGAGGGCAGAAGGCAATCAACGGGCTGATAAAGGTAAGGAAAAGGTCGAGAGGGCAGCAATAATATGACTCAAAAAGCCAACAATATTGCTCTGTTGGCAGTACTCCCAATCAGAATGCTTGGTCAACACAGCTAACAATAAAAATGCTAACAAACAGCCTGTGGACTCCAGATAAGGAGAATTGTAGCTGTGCTCATGATCCAGTAAATATAATTTCCACCGTGGCAAAATATTTGCGAGAATGAATTACAATGCTACTTATGAAATATAAATCGCTAAGAATCTGGCTAAAATATATATTTTGTATTTCTTCCATAACCCACAAGTAATACAAAACAAAATGTGTTCTACATTCTAGCATCCTGCAGAAAAACCCACAATTGCCTCTGTGTGAGGCTGATTGATGGGGTGGGAGTAGTGATGAAACGTACTCGGTTTGAAATTCATCTGAAAGAACCACTAAACACTGGGGGTGCAGAGACGGTGCTATCAGTTCTGCAACTTACCCTTCCTTCCACACCTAATGGAGTTTTTATTAAGGCGTGATATGATGTGATTAGGACGCAAGGTAAGTAATGGACCCAGCCCTGCCATGCTGCACTCAATGACACATTGTCCCAGTAAACAATGCAAGCTGAAGAAACAACTTCTAGCCGGGCACTTTGGACTCATTCATCAATCAGCATTAAGAAGCCACATAGTTGAAAAGCCTCACATTATAAGTGGCCATTTACCATCTTACTCTTTGCACTTTTTCATAAAGAGAAGAGTACTGACTAATAAGGAAGTTAAGAGAGCAGTTTAGTGTTGAGTCAGTAAGGGACTTTAGCAGGCATGTATGCAACGGGAATTCCTCAATGGTTTGCATGATCCGGACATTATTCATACATTACAACCTTGTCAGTCACCAGATCTAAACCCAATCAAGCATTTACGAGATAATCTGGGACACACCTGAGACATAATTTTCCACCGTCTCAAGCATCAGTTGATTGACTTTCCCATGGGCACGTGGAGTCATATTCCTCCTACAAAATTCCAGACCCTGGTAGACTCTTTACCTAAAAAAATACATAGTATTTTTACAATAGTAAAAAAATACATAGTAAAATACAATAGTAACCAGATATGGTGCCAGACACTCTATTAAGTGACTTTACATTAGTGTTTCTATTTTCGGTTCATTACCTGTACATTCACATCATCACAAATGATTTGTTGGTGACCATGGTTGTTCTACTGAAGGTGAGGTTCGTCAGTTTGGTGACTTCTCATACTTAAAAGCAGGGAAGTTTTTATGTATGCTTTGTGCTGTGAACATATAATTCTGATTATGTAAAAGACATTCATCAGTAAACAAAAGAGACTTTTATCTTTTGACAATAGCATTCCGGTCCTCCAGTTACAGGAAGACCAGTTGTCTAGGGGGATTTTTGTAAATGAGGGGTAAATGAAAGGTCTCTTGAAACATGGATGTTCTCAAGGTTGGCTTTGAATTATGCTTTCCTGTAAATCGGGTCCATATTTTAACCAACATGGATAACGTTTTATTCTGCCATTTATGATTCATCAACAGGGCACTCTCATAGGCTTCGGGTTTCCCTGACAGTTAATCCTAAATGTTTGCCAAAGAGTAGGAGATACCATCATCATCATACACTTTATAACAACAATTATCAGGTGTTCCTTTAATAAGTCTTGAACTTAAATAGGCATCCTCAGTTACACCACAATTAATGATGGATGAGCATTGGTTCGAGGGCTGGCATGTGATGTTTGATTATCAATTTGAAAGTAAACCCCAAAAAAGACAAAAAATAAAATAAAATTAAAAATATCCTCCAGCTGGGTCAAACATCAGCACAAACAGAACAACACTGGGCCAAAATCATAGTTGTCCATCCTGTGCCAAACTACTACAATTGGGACAAGAGAAATAACAAGGCTACACCATAGAGTTTCCACTGATCCTGTTACAAAAACAATAAGACCTCGGTTTTTTTGTTTTGTCAGGCTGATTCAATCAACCTTAGCCCTGCGTGTTCAGCCAGCAATGCACCGTCTGTTACAAACTCTGAATTATTGAGCATCTTTGCAGCTCACCTTTCCCAATGAACAAATTAATTCAGTCCATCTCCTGCGCCTGGTTGTGCACCAGTGGCATGCATGAAAAAGTCCAGGCTGATTAAATATAGCAACAGCGTTAGGATACGCCAAAGGGCAGGCTTCATCACTGGTCTGAGTGGACCCAGCGGTGTGGATAAACTTGTTTGAGTACCATCGTGCCAGATCTCAACAGCCATTACTGGTTCACTACCTCTGTCAGGTTGTCATTAAACAGGGCCTTGGCTATGTCCTTGAGACTGTTTGAACTGTCCTTTGATGCTGCAATTTAATTAATGTATTAATACCACATACATAAACACACGCGATGGCCTCGTGAAATTCCCCTCGATTTTAATGTTAGTCACAAAAATAAAGTCACAGTTCAACTCAGAGTCTGCATAAATAAATCCAATATCAACACTTCACCGTGTTACTTATGTAGCAACATGTGATTCTGTGGAAGCTTAAAAACAAAATAAGTAGACAGTTGCATTCATTGGCTCTTTGAATGAATATTCAAAATGTCTTTATTTTCCCTCTAATATACCATTTCTGAGCAAGTTGTACATCTCCTTCACCTCAGAATTTGTCTACCATGAAGAAACTGGCTAAATAAGGCTTGGAAGTATTTAGGAGCTAAAATGCTTGTAAGTGGTACAAGAGGCTTGGGTTCACAGATATCACTCTAATACAAGGCTCAATTCAAACAGATTATAGTATCTCATAACCTAATCACAATGATCAGATCATTGTAAAGCACATAATCAAAAACAATTACCATTTAATTTTAATGGAGCTTCCTTTACCATTGTATGGCATGACAACTGCTAAAAGAAGTTTGTATTCTCTCAGATTAGCTAAATCATCATTCCTGACCCATGCATCTGGAAAGTGCTCTACATTATTGATCTTTTTAGGCTGTATTGTCAGAATGCATTGCCCTGACCACTATTTTGTAAAGCATTTCTGCCATCATATTCTGGTTTCCATCTAAAATGGACCAGCATAGTTTATCAGGACCAATAATGCAGACTAGCATTACTTTAAAATGTGTTCAAAAATATTCCAACTGAGTTTTTCATGTGTAGCCTACAATACAGGGTTCAATCGCTAGCACTGTAGGCTAACTGATGCATGCTCACAAGCTTGGGTGATGCTTTTTAAAAATAGCCATGCAACTGACATAGAGCCAGCAATGGGCATGTGGAAATGATTTTATTAACTCACGTGAATCTTTAACGTGGGTAGTGAGTTGCCACTTTCATCCGTAGGGAGCAATGATTCTTGGGAGATCGAATACTGATATAACTGGTGAAACCAGGGGCTAAGAATTTAAATACTAATCACAGAGTGGGCTAGTTCACTCTCATTTCATGCATGACAGTGTGATACCAGACCACAGGCGGAATGAGCTATGTATGAAGCAGGTAGGCTATGAGAGTACCAAACAAGGTCGGTCCAAAGATTGTTGACTGCATCTAAAATATGTCACACTAGCTCTTCTATTACTCCACACTGTACTTTTCTATATTGTATCCAGCATACACTCTAAGAAATAAAGGTAGCCTATGGTGGAGGTGCATTTTTGTACTTTCAAATTTCCCAAATGTACCCTGAAAATACAACGTTATATTTGGGTACAAATAATTATGCCTTTTACAAGCACAAAAAAAGGTACAAATTAATTATGTTTTGCTGGCTAAGGGTACAATTGTGTGTACCTATAGGGTACAATTGTGTGTACCTATAGGGTACCACCCCAGTGACAAGCATTTGTACCTTTTTAGGTACTTTTTCTTACCTTTTTTTTTTTTGGAGTGTAGGATAAAATCGTTTACTGCAGAATGTAGTTTAAAACAGTCAATGTATTCAGTATGCGACTGCCCCCATGTGGTATAGGCTAGACATCGGTCAAGTGATAGGCGTCCGTGTCTAGAATAAATGCGGAGCCTACTATTCAAATATATAGCCTAGGCTACTTTTTTTTTTTTATTGTCTGTTTTTCCACAAATTACGAGTTGGAGTAACTTCATCTATAAATTTAGCTATATCTGAAATAAATATTTCTATTAACGAGGCGATGGCTATCAAGAGAAATATAATAACTTAATTCTGAACTTATAGCAATGAGGGTATAAGAGATTGTAGGCTTATGGGACGAGTAACGCCCTCGTGCTGCATATTAAGTTTGTTAGCCTACAGTTATGCTATAGGCCTACTTGCACTATTAGCTAAGTATATTTTTTGACATTTAGAATAACAGATGTAGCCTACTAAATATTATCCATACAAACCAACATGAGGGCATCTTCAAGCCCTACAAGAAGCTGCGTGCATTCCCAAGTGAAGAAAGATGGTTCCCACACCCTGACCCACTACGTCATCGCGTCTGTTTGTTCTCGCCTACAATTTCACTTCCTGGGAATTTACAGGTAACATGTAGACACACACCTGAGAAACAAAAAGGGTTAAATTGTTTACTTCGAATTTCTGACGAAAGGAAACACCTAAAACGGCGGTGACTTGGTATCGACAGAAGCTCGGCGTTACCAGTTAGTACCTGTTTTAAAACGAGAAGTTGAACTACGGAAAGGTAAGGTTCGGCTATTAGAAGGGCGTTTACAAGTAGTTTTAGCTGGTGTGTAACGATTCGTTTTGTTCTTTTTAAATGTAGCCTAGTCTAGTATTCGCATTGTGGTCTATGTCGTTTTTTTCTTCTTTTTAATAAAACGAAATGAAATGAAATGCCTTCATAGGCCTAGTGAAAATATTAAGCTCTAACGAATTTGTCGTAGCCTATTTAGCCTAGTCATAAACCAGCGATTATTAAATGGGCTACTTCATTTGTAACACCACTAGGTAGCTGGTCATTCAGCCTGTTATCCTCAATGGTTTGTGTGTATTTGTTTTTTTTTTTGTTGTTTTTTTTTAACAGAAACCCAAGTTGAAGGGAGAAGTTTGAAAAAGAGGTCTGTAAAGTTGTTCGTTTCCTAGGATGATTACTTTTCGGATTGGATTATTATTGGGCTCTTCGCTGTTGCTCCACATTTTGTGCATGGTGAGCGCCCAGGCCGATTCCTTCGGGGAACAATGCTTGAGGAACTTCAAAACGGGGAAAGAAGGTTTTGTTCTGGATACAGATGAATCCGTGAAAGAAGGGGCCGTGTTCATTTCTTCCCCGACTCTCACTCGGACGAAAGACTGCGTGCTCTCTTGCTGCAAAGATCCCACGTGTAATTTGGCTTTGATGGAAGATGGGGAGGAAGAAGGCTTGATCAAAGATTGCTTTCTATTCAATTGCCTGTACAAGAAAAAATACGTTTGCAGGTTTGTGAAGAAAAGGGGCTTCAACAACTATATCAAGAGCTCTGTTTTTGAAGATTATCTAGCAGGTCCACATACCATTCCCAGTAAGTTGTAGCTATTTAGCCTACTGTATATCTCTGATTCTTCTAAACTAAAGTTACCCATGCCTTATTAGTCTACCCTAAGAACGGACTTGTCCCGTGACTTTAAAAAAAAAAATGCCTACACCCTATTGTTTTTAATATCATGATCAGTATGTGCAAAAGTGATCCTCGTTGAAGCCATAGCCTGTATAAAAATAGGTTGAAGTATAATGTATAAAGTGCATAGTCTCATCGACGTTATGCTAGCGATGATTGGAGATTGGGCTGGCTGGTATAATGATCGGCCTACCATATAGACCTATGGATGATCAGTTTGACAAAGCATAGCTCGAAAACGTGCACCTTGACGGTTAGTCGTCGTTTATTTGCCGTCGGACACATTTTTATATGTACCCTAGTATCTGCACATATTTAAAGCAAATGAACAGCGGTTTTGACTTATTGCCGACCCGCACGTGATCAGTGTGCTCTCTGGGGAAGAGATAACACTCATTGAAGCCATTTGGCTTGGAGTGAAGAATCCTCCTGCAAGTCCAGACACGCTAGGTTTCATTAACTGCCATTTTCGCAAGTTAAATTTTACTTCCTCTTTTACTTACCGTGCTTATTTGATAGGCCTTATCCATGATGGTGATGATGTTTTACAAGGCAGTGAACGTGGACGCAGCTCAGCAGTTATTGGCAGTTATTTTCCATTGTGTAGGCGAATAGGCTACAGGTTGTATTGCCGGCACGACCACATTTTCTTTACGATGACAGGCAGTTATCCTTGAAGACGGTGAAAAGCAAGGCAGGGAAAATACTGACACTCCCATCATTTTCGAATCAGAAGTGAAAAGTAAAATGTAAAAAGTAAAATGCCTTGTCTGTCATGAACAGTTGTGCTTATACGTCATGGGTATAAACAGAAATTGAAGCTGAAAACAGGTTCTCTAGTTCCGATAATGTGTTGTCTTGTTTACCTAAAAATCTATATGATGAGCAGTTCGCCTTGCCTTATTTATGAGGCCGCAGTTAGTGCGTTTTGTGTGTAAGTGAAATGACTACATGTGTATGTATTTTTTTTAAATTTCTGTTTTGAAATTAGCAGAGGAAACCATGTTTCTATGAACAAGGAGTGTGATTTCAGTTTTGCCTTCTCACAGGTGAAGATGAGGATAAACCTCCAGTGGCTAATGCAGGACAGGACAGGGTGGTCCAGCCCCAGGAATCACTGACATTGGATGGCATTGAGAGTAAAGATGACAAGAAGATCGTCAGTTATGAGTGGCGGCAGACCCAAGGGAGTTCCTCTGCTGTCCTACAGGTCAGTACCAGGGATGGAGCAAGGATAGGCATTGCCACCACCAGTATGGTTTGCACTGGGTTGGCTGTAAAAATAAATAAAATAAAATGTAAAAAATTTTAAAAAGCTACATTTGAGATTGAATTCACAAGTGATACTTAGTTATTAGAACAATCTTTGTTGATCATAGATAAGCTCTATTTTCTTAAATCAGAATTCTCTCTTTTTCTGGAAAAAATAATTGCCTATGACTTGATAATAGTTATGTGGGGAAAATGACATTTGGGTATCCTCCACCATGTCATTCAGTTGTTTGCTGCTTTTTTTCAAGGTTTCATTTTTACCCGTTCCCCAACCCAAAGTACACTGAGTAATGTACAACTTTTTGACGTTAATGTTCGACAGTGAGTAATTGGTTTGTTTCCTTCTTCCCCAGAAAACATCGCTAGAAGACCAAGTTATGGTGTCCAATCTGTCTTCCGGGGTTTACAAGTTTCAGCTGACCGTCACTGACTCCATTGGCCAGTCAAGCACCGCAGAGGTCACTGTGCTGGTCCTTACCCCTGAGCAGTCTGAGAGTAAGTATTTGCTCTCATGAGAAATCTGGGTGAATTTACTTCAAAGTTGCTTTCATATTTCAATTATTTTTCTACAATGGTAAACTAGGTCAGAAGTGACCAATTGAAACAGTTTGCTTTCAGAGTGGGAAATCTGCATCAAAATTGGGTACAGGCCCTGTGAAATGTGACATAATTCCTTTTACTTAAACAGAACTATGCGTCAACTGATCCTTCCCAAACTCTCAGCAAAACTGTGGATACTTAACAAAAATATATAGCTAAAATATATATATTTTTTCTTTCACTCCCCTACAAGTTTTCCTTTTTTCTCCACACCAAAAAATGGTGTTGCCAACAGCAACAGACCCACAGTCTTTTGAATATCACATGAATCAGTTTGGTACAAAGTTTTGACCTTGTTTGGAAAAGTATTCCAGGTTTCATTGCTTTACTTTTTCATGACACAGAAGTTCAATTAAGAAGCTCCTTGTTTTCCATTGCCAAATTAACATGGATATGTGAAAGTACCAAGGAACTTTCACTTGAACTTAACATCATAGCTTATTATTGCTACTAAAAATGGACACAAAAGTAATCCCCCGTCCATTCTAGGAGCATTTATGAGCACGCCCAAAGAATCTTAGATGGCTAGCACACCGTACCTCTGTGGGTTTTGAGCAGTTCAGACTCTGTACAGGTTTTTCAGATTATATTATGGTCTAATACAAAAGAAATGTATTCATGTTGAGCTCGCTTCCTTTGGTATTGTTTCATAAGCCCTCTTTGGGTTTGGTGTCATATTCTTTGATAAAGATGATAACCACTGTTTGTAACAGAAGCCATATTAATGTCAAAATGAATGAAGAAAAAAAAACTGAAAATTTTAACATTGGCAATGTCATAAACCAACAGTATTACACAGTTTTTCTAAGACTACAGAGTACAGACTGTTAGATCTTATTAGAGCTCAAGAGACTCGACTTTCAGCGGCAGGTTTTGCCACAACCAAGTGGTAGTTGGCAATGGTTGGATTCTCTGAGAGCTGTTTGCAGAAGTGCGTTGTACGAGGGCCAGGCCAAGCGGTAACAGAGGGACTCTCTTGCTGTATTTTGCCCTAGTACTCCTGTTCTATCCAAGTCTGAGTAAAATAACAACTGGTATTACATAAAGGCTACCTTAGACTACAAACTGAAAGTGAAACGTTTGGGGGCAAACAACTTCTTGGGGGTAAAATCTATAAAAAAAACAGGGCGGTAACGGAGGGACGCAAAATTAACGTCTGTTTTTTACACTTTTTTCAGACATGCATATCATACGGTTCCTGAGGTGAAAAGGGTTATCTTTCTATTTCATATTGTACTATTACCACTTAAATATGAACATGCAAAATGGTAAGCCACTTGTGCTGCTCAATTTTTATGGGGCGAGGTTTAAAGTCAGATGGTCATGGTAATGGAGGGACACATTTTCACTTGTCTATACAGGCAGCCATTATACATCATATGCCAGTTGTTTGCATCAATTAATGTATTTAAATATATTTTGGCTACAGTGGAACACTTTTTCACTTAGTTTCAAGGGTTTTACGCAGCTTCATAATTGAGTCTGCAACACTTCAAATAAAGTTTTCAATTGATAAAAGTGGATGCAATGTGAAAAAATGTTGCAATGTGAAAAAATGTTCCAATGTAACCTAAATTCTTTTAAAATGAACTCTAAATGAATCATATCATTTTTAAAAAATATCTTAATTCAATAATTACATCATGATGTGAAAAGCAACAATTAGGCTTGCCTTAAATGGTTGTTTGTTTGCTGTAACCCAACCTTGTATTTTCAGTACATTTCCAGGTCAAAATTACAGAAAAGCTGAAAATGTTTTGCGCAGGTATAATTTTTGGTGGTATGGTAGGGTTATAACAAACAAAAAATTATTTTGATTCAGCCTAGTACTCATGCCGAATGAGAATCGAGAAATTTTTGAATACCTTGTCAAAAAAAATCTGACTTTTTATCCTAAACCATTCACTCTACGGGGATACCTATTCATATCATCATTAGAAAAATGCTATTTATTCATACTTTATTAAAAATAGTTGCTCAGTAAGACTATTGTTATAGGATAGAATCACGGGGAAAGTGCATCTGTTCAAGTTCGTCAACCCTAATGGATTCAAAAGCCAATAACATTTTTTCTAGTAGAGATAATTCAATACTTTTTTTTGTTCTGTACACCTTGGACTGTTGGCTTCAAGATCAGGCAGGTAGTCGGAAGTCGTTTCATAATGTTTCAAAGTTTTGCTACTGATGTTAACCTCCCCTTGGCCTGGCCCACATGATCTTGCTATTGAACCACTTCCCTTTGTCCCACAGTTTGTGTCTAGAGTAGCATTATGCCCTGGTGAACTAGCATAGTTGCAGTGTTTGTTGTGCGTGCTACAAAATTGAGATTTGTGTTAATTTATTTGAGTGCTCTTTCCTGGCTGTGCGGCTTCCTGGCTGTGCGGCTTACGTTCAATTTCCTGCCTGTAGACTTGGGCTACGTTCAGCCCCGACAAAACGTAGCAAAACGTTTATTTAAACGGAAACGGTGGTGCATTGGACACCCTGTTGTGTTACGCAAGCGTTGCCTTTTTAATCCGGCGGGGTTTATATGCACGTCGCTGCTGATTGGGTAACACCTCTGACACACCCACCAAATGAGAGAAAACGTACCTCAAAGCCCGTTTCACACCATTTCGAGGAAACCTGTCGTTCAATCAATCAATCAATATTTATTTATATAGCGCATTTCACAACAAGTTGTCACAATGCACTTCACAGCAAAACAGCAAAACCGTTCACCAAGATGATGGGATTTGGTTGAAAATGAAGGGTTATCACAAAATGTGGGCAGTTGATTGCATTTCACAGCTACTGCCAGGCTTATAGCAGAGGTGTTTGACCTGGTATGGGCCTAACAATTGGAGACTCAGTCTTTATAATATTATGTTATATAGTCACATTATTGAGATCTATGAAGTGTGCTTGTCACCATGCTAAGTACAGGATCAGCATAGCTGAAGGGTTTGCCAGTAAAAAATTCACCGGTACAAAACATTAACTTGGAAAAGAATAGAATTTCTGAGCATGTTATTGAAATGGCTGCATACTTTCAAGACTGGTTTCATATTGTATTTGATGTTGCAATGAAGTGTTTGTCAGTAAATCCCCATTTTCTACCCGAGTCTGACTCTGAACTGCTTAAAATACCTTGGATGTGTCTGTAAGAGGCTTGTTTAAAGAGCTGCTTTTTAATTGAATTTATATAGTCTGCATGCAGTAGTGCATCGAAAAGCATGGAGAGAGCAAACGCTATTGAATGTTCGCTTCACGGAAACTGAGAAGCTCAATAGGGAAGTTATGGTCACTGGTGAGGGCATCAGCGTTTTTTTTTGTCTTTGAAAGTATTCTAGAGACCAGCTGACTTAACCACGATAGTTTCTATTTCCTTGTTCATCCTGCTTAGACTACCGGTGCAAACTCTTTTGAAACTGGCTGTGTCTAAATGAGCATTTAATTACGTTGAAAATGTACCAGTTCACCTTTAAGCCAACCCAATCAACGATCAGGTTTGTGTCATAGCCTCTCACAGATCAAAATTTTCAGGACCCCCTTTGACAATATGGTGTAATGCCAAAATATTTTGTTTGTCAACATGTACAGCTCTCTTATTGGGAGCACCATGTTATTTATTTATTTTACAATTGGGTTTGTTAAAGGTCTATTTGTGAGTTGCCAAAAGAAGTGTCACAGAAAAGTTGTAAATTGTAGTGCAGATTTTTTTCAAATGCAGTTTGTCTAATGGATGTATGCAGCACTGACGTTTGATAGTTCAGGCAGTCACCTACCAGGCTTGCACCATTATGTCATGTATCCATATAACTATGAGTTTAATACTTAATTGCATTCTCCTGCTGTCCAGTATGGTTTTTTAAAATAAAAAACACAAACATCAGTAGGCTATCATGTTTGCACATCACTGTGAGGATACTGAACTATAGCATATTCCCCTCCCACAAATGCAGTGAACCATCTCAACACATCCCCTTTTTAAAATAGTCCTGTGGTCATGCAATTACAGATGGTGTCGTGTCAGCAGGACAAGCAAAAAAGAAAAAGAAAAAAATCTGTTACAGCTGCCGATTCCCCCTGGTCGTTGGTCATGTTTCTTTTGAAGATTTGCCCTTTAAAATCTTACCTATAATGTTTTGTTATTTTTCTTAAGTCTGATTACAGCATTTTTTACTTCATTTTAAATGATTTACTTGTCCTTAGATATGTATATCGATAATAACACACACCTCTTAGGGTAAACAACTGAATAAAAATGGACGCCCATATTAATAAGTGTTGGCTAGGGTAAGTAATGGCTGCTAGATGTACAGTAAAACTATCAAGAAAGACAAAACCACTAAACTTAAGTGAATCAAATTAAAGTTTAATATGCAGGCAGATGAATACCTTTATGGCATAAAATGCCCACTTGCTTCATTTTTAGCTTTATTGTCTAATTATTTACCGAAGTATGTGAACAAGACAGTTGGTCCAGAAAACGTTTTGGCTCACAGTTTCACCTATTAGCATGGATATACATTGGTGTCTATAGTTAATGGTGATTTACACAATTTGGGTTCCAGTGTGGTTCCCTGTGTAAAGGAGGCTGGGCCCCACAGTCGGAGGTTGGAGCCTCAATCATGTCATCAGCTAGCTGACAGTTCCCCTCATCCTTTGAGAGGATGGGTGGGTTGAGTCTGCAAAGCTTCCTTGAGCTGTCCGAGAAAGAGGAAAAGCTGACTGAGGCACAAGGGGCGAATTCCAAATGGAGGAAACTGTGTCTCAAATTCCACCCGTCGTTGTGGAACTGATGCATGTCCCCAGTGTTATTACTGAAAACAAAGCACCATCGATCACTGTCTCTCTGTGGCCCATCCCGTTCTCTGTCCCTGCTGGCTGGTCCATCCAGATATGCACATCCAGGATATCTGCACTTGTCTTGTGTGAATTTTTTTTTGCAGTTCACCTTGAGAACCTTCTTCTGTTGTAGCTCATAGGGTTCAAATTAAGATGAAATAAGAATAGCTGAGAGCTAAGAACAGCTGAAATTGTCTGAGTTTCCCCTTGGATGTGTTGAAAATATTTCACTTCATCATTTGGGAAAAGGTGCACCGCAAATACCATTTTCAACCGAGCAAAATTGTCTAGGACTTAAAATCTGTTTAACCGCAAGCATAACTGCTAGGCTATATGGGAAAACTCTTGAGGCGACAGAAGATGAGTAATGGCTACTCTGGTATTGTTTTTTTTTTTTTTTTTGCCAATTGGAACATACATTTTTAAGGTGATTGTTCAATAAAATAATCCAGCCTCATTTGCATGCATTTGAGGGGTAAAACAACATTCTATTCACCTGTATTTGTTTTTGCATTTCGCTGGAGCCCAAGGAAGGTTCCTGCGTATTCAGCAACGTACTGCATTCCATTGAATCAAAGATGATGTTTTGCAACAAACTGAATATATTGCTCATGACAGGTTCTAAATGGTGGTCATTTGCAAGCGTTTAATTTCTCTGGAAAGTGAATGAACATTTAAGTGACTCAAGATGGATCCTTTCAAAATGGTTGTGTGTGTGCTTTAGTATTTTTCCTTTATTCACTCAGTCATGTTTCTTTATGTTCTGTGACCAGTGATTGCCAGTGAGCAATGGCCAACTCATTGTGAAAGGCTTTTTTGAAAGGGTTCTCTTGTTCTTTTTTGCCATTTGTTTAATTTAATGGCTAGCCTAAAAACAACACCCAGGTGTAACTGAACAGAGACCTGTAAGTGATACGATGAGCCACATTGACAGATTATCAATCCAGTCTGAACTCGTATTTCTAAACCGCGAACAGGGGGGTAATCACCATTCCCACGTTGGTTTCTGCTTAAACAGGAAGTGACTGTAGCTGGCAGGGATCTTTTTCACTCCTCCCACTCTTCGAAACCGGTTAGTCTAGTTTCAGGTCTGACTGAGTTTCACAAACAAGGACAAGCACATTCACGGCTCGATCGTGTTGCACAATACGTCCACGTATAAAATAACAGACAAACAAATAGTCCCCGCATTTCCTTTCAAATCCATCTCTGCATTCTGTCCAACTGTACTTGTGTTGTTTAGATTAAACGATTCAAGCCTTACAATATGATCAATTGCCGTGCACTATCCAGTTATTCATTAACGTGCCTTTTCTTGCTGCGTTGTCAGGAATGTTCTACTGTAAAAGCCAGGAAGGAAGGACATGCATGCCATTTGACTGAATGCTTAATTTGATTTTGGTACCTGCTGGCTGCCTATTGTGACATAGACCGAAAGAGCTCTATGTCACAATTCCAAGCGTGATTCACATCTCTGTGGTAAAAGTCATTGGTCTCGTGTGGACCATTGTCGCCTGGTGAAAAAGTTTTTTATTTTTTTATTTTTTTTTATCCTCCCTGTATTCTACGCTCAAAATTGATGTTTAGATGTTTAATATCTCTACCAAAAATTGTATCAACATTCAATCGACAAAATTGATTAATGTAGTTTACCAACCTCTGAACTGATTGAGGGGAGGATTGATCCAGGTCATATGTTTGCTTGTTTACTTGTCTTGCAAAACGGTCAGCTTACGATTTGCATGTTATGAGCATGCAAGTATTTTAGAATCCTGTCAGATTTCCTGCTTTTTGGAAACTCGCCCATGGCTTTGTTGCAGATTAGTGTACAATTAGCATAAAGAGATTTAACTTTAGTTGGCATCCTTTACAAAGATTCACGTGTCGCGGCCGTCTTTCTGCATTTTAAACTCAAGTGCTATGTAAATGGTTAGGGGGGGAAGTCTTGTTTAAGGACCAACCATGCAGGAACTAACCAATAGCTATGAAGTGCTTTTGAGATTGAGAAGTGCAAACGTATTCCGTTATTATAGTGATACGTCTATTTCCTTGAAAACCGAACGGAACAATTTGATGTTGGATGTCTTGACGGCCTTTGCATTCAAAATACCACATCTCATTTTATTAATGTCTTGTATTGTACTTCTTGTACACACTTGTCAGTGATGGGGCATAACCTCGATGCAGAGCTTTTTTTGGCTGAAAGATGCTGTTGCCTGTGTCCTCCACATCCTATGATTTTGCATTAGAGTAGAAAAAATATGGAAGGTATAAGACTTGCAGTGCCGTGTACATGCAAACGTGCATGCAGTAAATATCAATTTTATATGCAATGTGGGTATTTGAAGGGTCAGATTATTTGGTTGAATGGGTTTGCAGCGGAACTGAAAAAAACCTACAAGCACAGTTCTGTGTTGGTGCATCTGGCAGCAAAGATTAGCGCTGTTCAGAAGCCTGCAATATGTCCATCTTTATGGATTTATTAGGCCAGCCACACCCTCTCTCATTCCTTGATGCCATCACTTCTCTGCTAATAAATGCGTGTACCATCGATTTGGAGGATATTCACTCAACATGGGCACCAGAGTTTGAAATTATAACATAGTATCACCTATTGCATTACCAATGAAATGCCAGGTTATTTCTTTTACTGCTGTAGTTTTTTACATTTTCATGTTACTTTCTGCACTTTCATGAAGCTGAATCGGAAGTGTTTTTTAAATTTATTATTAAATAATGGCGTGCATCGCAGCTGTGAATTCCCCAGTTTATTAGCAGAAGCAGTGGGAGAGCTTGGAAGTTTCCTCATTTATCATTCAGAGTGCACTCTTCCCCTCTTGAGGCATAACGCCACAGATGGTACAGTGAGCTTGATCAATCTCGCTCAATGGTAAGCGCGCGTGGTGATTTTTCACTGTAGTCGGGTGCGTCTGTTGATACGGTGTAGCTTTCGTGTTGGAACCAAGTCCAGGGAGGAGTTTTCAATTTGACCGGTTTCCCGTTTTGTCACCTGTCTCATGAGCGTGTGTCTCCGCCCCCACAGATCACTGTATGGCCCCCAAGAAGGTGGGTCCCTGCCGGGGCTCCTTCCCCCGCTGGCACTACAATGTCGTTAACGAGAAGTGTCAAGAATTCACGTTCGGTGGCTGCAAGGAAAACCAGAACAATTACCTGTCGGAACAGGAGTGCTCCAAGGCCTGCGATGGGGTGTCAGGTATGAAGTGCCTCCAAGAGCTTTCCAAAAAAAGATTTTTTTATTTTTTATTTATTTTTTAGCAGTAAGTGGTGACATTATAACTAGATGTTGATTTGATGAAATTTTCTAATGTTTCAACTTTGGTGCGTTTCTCCTGCAGCTACACACACAGATATTTCTGGCAGAATGCTCCCCCCTCCTCCAGGTGAGACATTAATACTCCAGTTGTGCTGTCGGAGGATATAGATTTGGACTGAATCCATTCCCTAGCTTCTAATTATTTAGTGATTAATTCATTAATGGATAAAATTGCCCAATGGAACCCATGTTATTTCTGTTCGCTGGCCTCAGCATAAATGTGTCTGAGGACATTAGTGCAAACATTAACATATTATATTTAATTATTGTAATAGTACCTGCCCAGTGATTTATTTGGCTAACACTTTACATGTATATGCAGCTATGTCCAAGCGATTCTATTGAATGTCCTTACTCAAGATATCCATGGCGTCCCACCAGTTGTCTGCAGCATTTCAGCTATAAGTTTAGTTCCTTAATCGCTCAGCCACATTGTAGTCCAGACTGTCTTACTTTCTGTGCGTGTGTCTGGGGCGTGTCTGGGGCGTGTCTGGGGCGTGTCTGTATGTGTGTCTATGCGTGTATGTGCGTGTTCATGTTCCTGTGCGTGTGTCACACAGCGGAGGTGTGCGGTGTACCCTGTGGGCCAGACCAATTCACCTGCACCAACAACTGTTGTATTGACAAACTCCTGGAGTGTGACAAGACCGAGCAGTGCAGTGATGGTTCTGATGAGGCGGCCTGTGACAAACGTGAGGGCAGCACATAATTTATCCTCTGTTGCGATGCGCTGACCAGCCTCCACCTTCAAGCCTTTGACCTGAAAAGCCTGGTCTAGTTAGTCCTCCTTCAGAAGAATATATAATGTTTTCTTTTGCCAAATCTGGGGGGGTCAAAATGTCTCACGGTGGAAATGGCTGGCTTTCATGATTTTTAACATTTTTTTCTGCCTCAACTGTTTCATTCAAAAGTAAATCTAACATGACATTTTTCTTCTTTTAGTTGATAAGCAGTTCAGGGTTCTGCTGAATATCCCTGTGGATGAACAGAAAGGTTGGTTTTGATTCTGTGACAATGGTCCTGTTATGAGACTGATCTTTGGTTTGAGTCACACAAACTCCTCCAGCTCCACCCCCCTGTCCTCAGTTTCTTTCTCTCTCGCGTTTGCCTCTCAGTCCGCTGCACAGAACCCCCCAGAACAGGCCCCTGCAGGGCCAGTATGACCAAGTGGGTACTATGACCCAATGAAGAGGACGTGTTTCCGTTTCAACTATGGCGGCTGCGACGGGAACGAGAACATGTTTCAGGAGGAGAGTGGATGTATGAAGACCTGCAGGGCGGTAACAGGTTCGTTCTCGCGTTCGTACATTCTTTATCGCTAATGTCCCGAAGGATTCGTTGGCAAACCAAAACGCCTGCTCTCCTGATTTAGCAGTTAAAAATCGTCCCGTCAAACTCGGCGACGTAAGTGGGTGTGAACGACAGACTACCCCCGAGTACCTTGAGTACAGCAGGCCTGCCCATGATGTGCGATGTGTAATGTGTTTGTGTGCAGAAAAGGACGTCTTTGCAAGGGGAGCCTTCGAACGCCAGGAGGAGCAGAAGAGTCAAGCAGGTGAGCAATTTTGCTTCAGCGTTTTTCTTTTCTGAAAACTTTGATTCTTTAAACTTTTCATAACTTTGTTTTTATTTAATCTGTATTTCCCCCAATAGCTTTAGTTTATTCTATAATTTTCACAACGTCACAGAAAATGTCAAGGCTGGCTGTAGTTGTACTAACCGAAATGGCATGAAAGTTGTGCGCAGTGTAATAAAAAAAAATTTTTTTTGGGTTGCTTGTTCAGGCATTGTTGCAATCGCTGTGCTGCTGGGCGTGGCCATCTTGATCATGCTGGCTGTCTTGGGCTACTGCTTCCTGAAAGGCAGGAAGGAGCGGCAGCGGCCCCATCGCGTGGCTGTCAACGGCTCCCAGGTGTCAACCATGGAGGATACGCATCGTCTGGTGTACAACAGCACCACCAAGCCCATCTGAGCCCGTACCGACTTACCCAGCATCCCCTGCAGCAGACCGTGTGGCTGAGCAACACGCAGAGACACACACACACACACACGAGAATTCTGAGAAGGATACACATTTTAACATTTCTGCCTGCTTGTTTGTCCATTGGAGCCTTTTAGGGAGCGGGTTGGGGAGACGTTCTATGTTTATACAGACATATAAAATGATGTGTAGAAGTGCACGTATAAGAGGTTTTCTAAATTCGTTGCTACATGCTAGGCAGCATGACTCGGGCGACGGCACGTCCTCCAAATATAAAGGAATGTACTTCTTAATACTGATGATCTTTGGTCACAAAAGCCCTTAATATAGAAAACCAGGTGGTTGATCATAAAATCTGTTCTCAGGGTAAAGCTGTCTCATGGTAAAACCTTCCAGTTCCCATGTAGGTCAGTCTAGAATGATTCAAGCAAACAGATTTATAAAAGCCAAATTAAACGAACTGCCAGCTTTAAGATATGGCACCTACCAATTCATCATTTTTTTTTATTGCATAAATTTAATCAAATTATTTTTAATAGTTTGTATTGCTGAACAAATGTGTAAATATTGGCGTGTTGTCTAGTGGTTAAAGAAAGTGTGAGGATGTGTTTATTGGGTGTCTGTTATAAAATTGATTTTCATTGCGAGCTTGTTAACGTGCAAACAGGTTTTCAAATGTAGTTGTGAACCTTTGATGTTGGCGAGTTACATAGTTTATACTATACAAACATAATGCTCTCATTCCAGCTTGCAGACTGCCAGAATTGTCTCAAAACGTTTGTATATAGTTTTTATATCCTTTTTTAAAATTCTACTTCAAAACATGAAAGCAAACGGTTTAAGATGAATAAAAAGGATGTGTGTATATAAAACAAGATTTGCGTGTTTGTGTAGACACAGGAATGGCTAACTGATCTTCCTGCTCCTGTTTCTTGGAATCCAGGACTGTTTTTAGCCAAATTATTCTTGTTGCTTACTTTTTGAAACACTGGAGATGAATGGAGCATTCCGTTAGAATTTTTACCCCATGTTGGACAGAATCAACCAAGTTGTAACTGGCAAAAAAAAAAAATGAAGCAAGCCACAATATTTTAGATTTTGTGTTCTGCTGTTTCTCCAAAAAATACCAGTATGTCAAATTTCCCTGAAGTCTGTTTATTGAGAATGTTTTTTTTTAAAAACCTAATGTAAAAAAAATTCATCTGAGTAATTTCTATAATGGAAAATGTATGTATATCCTACTATAAAACGCCTACTTGAAGAAATGTATGATTGTTTTATTTTTCCTTTCCAAAATGTGACGAATATTTGGGTTTAAAACGTTTTTTAACTTTATATCGGTGTTATGAACGCCTTCCTTGATTCTATTCCTTTGTTATTTTACTACACAATTAAATTATCTTTCTTGTCCTCCCCCTCAGTGAACTTCCTCGAATCCGCCCTGGCATTTTGGAGTATCCGTTAGATAAGGAAGTGTGTCGGTTATTCACCAGCATGTGGCAGCATTGCCAAACTTTTCACAGTAGCTCGCTAAGCCTCAATTTCTCGGATATTTACAATGCCAATAAAGTAGGCCATTCTGTAATGCTATATATATATATCTCTCATTCGGTATATAGTCCACCCCCGGTCCGCGATCCCAATCCTCACAAGTCCACCTCGCAATCTTCAACTCCCACCTGGTCCACAATAGTCTCCAAATTGAAAATCTCACTCCTGACTAAGTTTGCGTGACTGATGCGTAGACTATCTGGGTGTGCTGGACGAATCCGTACAAGCTCATACTTGCGTACCCTACATTTGACTTTATTTTACCTACCCTGTTAATTTATTAAATCAAATCCAGTCTATAGACTACCTGGGGCAAATAGCCTACGTTACGTTTATCGAACACATCTATTCATTTTCACTCTAATGGCGAAGAACAAGTGGAATTATCCGTGTTTTATTGACCGTATAACAGAAAAAATAAATCTTATCCGAGTTTTATTTATTCAAAGTTAAGCATTCAAAAAAAGTAGACTAGAAAGGCACTTTCCCACTGAAATGGAATTCCTGACGTCCCGCCCAAATGTGGAGAGAAAAAAAACAGTTGAGGTAGGCTATAATAGCTAGCCTATGTCGTGATGAGAGGTAGATGAAAGCTGATCCCTTGAGACATGTAGGCTATCTCCAAGCATCGGATGTATGTAATGTAGTCTAAATTAAAGTTATTGGAATTCCTATGCCCACAGACGCAACACCGGAGATGATAAACTCGCTTAATGGATCGGCCTGTAATGTTTTCATTCTATTGCCCAATTAAACATCGGTAGTCCGTTTCGCACACAGTAGAAATCTTGCTGTTGTTCCCTCTAGTGTAACCGCGTAGGCTATCGCATGCTGACAATGGGGAAAGTTTTTTTTTTAACCCATGATGTAGCCTAGTAGGCTACCACGGTTTACCTACTGTAGGCACGAGTTGTTCATATGACCCACCATAGACACTGAATATAGGCAACATTGTATCCTAATTATGATAACGGTTACAGTAGGCTACACACGCTACTGTGGGCTAAAACTTGTTGACAGGCCTACCCGAGTGCTAAGCAGAAAGCTGGGCTGCATAAGATGTTGACGTAGGGCAAAAAAAAAAAATATTTCTATTTGCATTTTTAAATGTTAAAATTAAGGCCGGTTGTTAATATGTGGGGACATAACGTAGCACGCATTCCCCTTAAACTGTAACACCAACTAGGTAGGTTAGGATATTGTTTTTTAAATGTGTATTGTGTAATATGTCGCCTGAACAAATCCAACTAACTTACTTGCCCGACCAGTTTTAAAAAATGCTACGAAAAGTTTTGTACCAACATGACGAAGGATTCCTGCTTGACGTAGGCTAATCTGCGAATCCGGGCGGTTTCTTAAATCCTTTCTCTGTAGGCTACTGTGCTTAAACTGGATGAAAATAAAATATTTCAATTTATAAATATAAATGGATTGCTTCCATTAAGGGTTGTCTTTTCTGAGTTATTTGAATGTTGAAAAAAAAAGTTACATTTTGGACGCAGGCGCAAAGGAGGTGTTGCCGGTTTGAGCAGCATTGCTTGTGGTTCCAGTCAGAAGGAATCGCCACTAGTTTAGCACTGAGCGTAGGGAACTGTATCCACATTGTGCGCGGAATTAAATGCTAGCTAGTTGGAGGATTTGTTTTCTAAGGAGTGGAGTGGTATAAAGGGAACATACCGAATGTGCTCGATATTATTCCTACTTTGTTCTTCGCCGCTGAATCTTCGGTAATAGGAAGCCACTACACAATAATTTTGTAAGTAAAATGACAAAACTTGAGTTAATTGACTTTTCTTGTGTGGTCGAGACAGATACGTATACGTTTACTACTTGGGGGAATTCGTTAATTAAAATCTGTCGCATTGAAAGTCGAGATGGGAGCACTGAGGAATTATGTTTGATTTTGTCAATCAACTCGGGTCGGATCGGTAGCCTCCTGCACAGTTTTTGATGTCAGATTGTTTATAGTAGCAGATGCTATTAAACAAACTGTAGGCTATGTTGCTAAATCTGTAGAAACAATGTCACTGTAAGACCATTGCCATCCCTGGCGCTTAGACTAGCCTATATCTAATTAAAATTTTACGTAGCCTAGGCTATGTGGGGGTCAAGTGCGAGTTGGTGAGTTAAGTGTATAAAGTTGTGGCATTTTCGAGAGCAGGATTCGTGTAGCAATTCAATTACTCTGTTACGTTTGTGTGGATTCTGCTTTCTATATGCACATGGGTAACTGATGTAGCTAGCTTAGGCTCAGAACACGAACGTTCACAGTTTATTGTGAAGTGATGCAACAAACGTTTGTTTGTTTGTTTGTTTGTTTGTTTGGTGTTGTGATTTAAAAGTATTTGTGGAATTTGAAATACACAGTAGGCTATGTATTGCAGGCTAGTCAGATTTTATATAGGTACGCAATTCAGTAGGTTCGGTAATTGACTTATTACGGGTGTTTGTATAAAATTGCGCATAGACAGAATTATACAATTTTGTATGTTTGCTTTACTGACACAATTCCACAACTTTCAATGTTCTGGTGTCATTAAGAAGGAAGGAGGTAGCTACAGCTTTCTTCAAGGTAAAGTGCTGTGTCTCCACTTTTTGACTAATTGGCTGCCTGCGTGAGTCTTTCCAGATTGCTTGACCGGAAACTATTTAATTTGACAGCCCATAAGAAATTATTATTATTATTATTATTATTATTATTATTATTATTATGTTACCTGATACTGAGTTGATAAGATGGTCATTCGTCATAGTTATAATTGTTTAATTATAATAGACACAAAATATTTTTATATGAATTTTCCCTTGAGGAGTAGACATCTGCCTAAGTACTTAAAATCTTTATCAAAGGAGTATTATCTGTGCTTCTCAATCAGGTCACAGGAAGGCACTGGATGGGTGCTCTGTCCCTATATAGATTCTGACTTTAAAATGATTCTAATTATGAAGAAAGGGCAGCAATAATTCTATTTTTTGTGTTTTAAAAGTGAGAGAGTAGTCTAGTGTAAGATTCACATTATAATTTACTGAAGCAGGTAGATCACTGATGTTCATCATACAATTCCAAATAAACCCGATGTCTATTCAGTCCCAAAGTTCTGTGGTTAAAAAAAAAAAGGTAGCCCACATGCAAAAACGAAAATGCAAAAAGCATTTAAATAAACGAATGCATGGTTTAGATAAGCGCAAAATAGCAATCTTGGTGTGACACTCCAGGAAGATCGGGGGTCAAGTTGGGGACGAGACCCCTGTGTCTCCCACTTTTAATAACAAAGGTCTTATTCAGCCCCCTGGTCCTAACCTGTGCTCACCGCAGCTGCTTCTCAAGATTCTGCTTCTGTCTCAATATTTGTATGTGCAGCATTCATATATTTTTGTTTGACCACGTGTGATACGTTTGCAGTCATTGTGTCGTGTAACATTGGGTTTAAGATTCGCTGTCATGGCAGCCCGTAACACACACTGTTTTTTTGTTGAACTGAGCTTGTCATTTTTGGCTTTGCGTCATTGTGGAGTTGACATGGCAATTTGTACTTCATCTGCTTGTTGTATTACAGCTTTGTGAACAATGATTGCTGTGTGTAGAGAGAAGAGAGAAACTCAGTAGTTGGGACTGGCCATCAGTGCAGCAGTCCCTACCTGCATGGACAGTGAGTGCTCTGACGTTGTCATTGTTCCGGGTACTGGAATGCATGACAAAAGACAAGCGGGCCAATTACCGGGCCACCTCGTTTCAATAAGTACAATGGAGAACAAAGGGGGCTTACTTCTAACAACGGGGACACTTAACAGGTTTCGTCCTATGAATTACTTTTTTTATGGAAACCTTTGAAAAGTGTCCTGTCGTGCCCCCATCTTGCCAGGAAATAAAGCCCTGCCATTCTAAAGATTTTTACACAGATAGGAAGGAGAGTTGGGCCTGTATTGATCTTTACACAGATAGGAAGGAGAGTTGGGCCTGTATTGATCTTTACACAGATAGGAAGGAGAGTTGGCCCTGCCCTGTATTGGTGAAGGCTCCATTCAAAATGGCCCCCTGCTGCTATGGACGGAATAAAATGAGAGCTCGTGTCAGAATATATGTCGGTTGGGTATAATACACCTTCCCAATTTGCCATGTTATATAACCCAATTTGCCATGTTATATAAGTGTACAGTTATGCTTACTCAATATCATTTTTTGGTGAAGTCATGCATTGGATACAGGCAGTGTTTTCCCTCTTAAAGTGCGTTGCCTTTGTATTTAGCTTATTGGCATGTCTCTTGTGTAACTAGACATGAACGGTTATTGTACGGCCAGGTGTGGCACACAGGGAAGCAGCCTATCTCATCTAGACTTTATTACGCTTTGTCAACAGTTGATTCCTGACAGGAGTCTCTATGTACTCATGAGAATCAGCAGATGAAGGTTTCGCAGTTTGTGATGTAAAAAAAATGACCCCGTTTTGCTGAACTTTTGGTCCGATACCTTGATGTGCAAGATTTTAAAAAGAAAGAAAAAAAACTGTGTCATAGGGGTGGATAATATTTGCTTTAAAATTGGCAGGGTACTGCGGAGGGATGCTGAATTGATGATCTAAGTACAAAGAAATGTTCCCATCGAACCTAATTGATTTAGCCCCCTCTCTCAAAATAAAAAGGACTTCCAGCGGGACTGTCACTCTTTCCATTGCCAGTTCATGAGAACCAAGCCACACTCGTTGACAGTAAAGGAGAGTTCATGGATGCGTCAGGCTGTATATAGCAGGTTCTGGGAATTTTCTCCCAATCAGCAATTAATGGCATGATATAAAGATTGTTGGAAAGATACCAGTCTCCAGCAACATTGCCCCTCTCTTCTACTATTCCGCTCCCCCTGGTGGCTTTGACTGATCCATTTAGGCTTAATGGACAGCACACGTTTGAAGAGGGCAGGCCAGTGTCAGGAAGAGCTGAAAAATGGATCCTGTGTGTCTATCAGAGCTGCGCTGCTGTTCGGTTCAGTGACGCGGGGCACGCCCAGTTCCTCTTTAGGCTGGCTCCCTTGTCATGCCCGACACACTGGGGTGCTGCAGCACACTGACTGTGTCCTGATTGACTGTGGATAAGGGCTGAGCTGGGGAGAGAGGCCTGAGCTCACGGTTTTTATCTCTCTCATAAGGACGCAGGCTGTGATGTCAGAAAACGAACAGAAACTAAGATATTTCCACACACTTGCGCCGATAGTTTGAGTATCCCATGATAGTGCTGTGTAAATACCGGTGCCCGAAAACATGACCAATCATGCAAGCTGGTCATTTACCAGAATTGAAGAGGAATCGTTTGGGATCAAAGTGCAGTGGAGCCTGCTGTTCAGGAGAACTCATTGGTGGTTATCATGCTGCAGAACTACTCAATTCCAAACATACCATCTGGATGATGTCAATTGTTTATACCAGGTTATGAGATATGCATATGCCCTGACCTTGTATTGAACTGATATAGAGCATGAATGACTTCAAGGGTTAATTCGGCTCCTCTGCACGTCTGTTCTGACAGTGTCTGACATTACACTAAGAATTGGGAAGGCTGTCCGTAGCGAAACAACAGGCCTGGACATAGTGTTTGATCAACTACTTGATGCTTCTCAATAAAACGCAATGCTACATTGGCCGGCACATATCCAGCCTAGGGGTTTAAAAAGATAGGTAATTCTCTGAAGTTTTTTATATCATTTCAACCTTCGTGTATGTTTTGAACTGGCCCAGTCAACAGTTTTTTGTGTGTGAGGAAAGATATTTGGGTACCTACTGACGTTTGTGATGCCCAGCGGCCTTTATAATTGCTGGGTAGAGGGGACATTTGTGAGTTTGTGGTTTAAAGCAAGAAAACACATACAGTATTTTTCCATTATAAAGCACATTCTGGGCTAAACAAAAAACATTCACTTAAACTGAAATAATATCAAAGAACCCTAGGAAGTGAGTTATCCTCTTTAAGAATAGTCAAGTTCTCCTCCCCTAGTTTGCAAAACCTGCACATTTTTGCAGTACGACATGTGTGAGGTGGTGTTACACTGACAAATTTTTAGAAGTTAAACAAAAAAACATCATCTGTCAAGTGCCTTTCTCAGTGTGTTTGACCAGGCTGGATCTGTGAGGGACATCTGAGTGCTGGTATCATTGTAGTGCTGATGGGGCTGTAAAACCACACTGGCAATTGTGACTGAAAAACAAGACACTTTGTTAGGTAGCAGCCTGCTCTTAAAGGACCAGTTGCCTTTCTGCTGCTGCAGAAAATGTGTTAATAGTTGTGTGAAAAGTGTAGAGCTTTGAAACGGGGCACGCTGGCAACGTGCTGCACAATGTCAGGAATTCTCCAGTTTACAGCGACAGGCATGTGTGAACCAGGAGGCACGACTTGAGGATCGCGGTTCGGCGTGCAGTCATTGTGGCTTTGGGAACATTCCCCTGCTGCGAGAATGGGGCGTGTGGTTTCAGCCGACCGCGCTCACGCCGGGCGGGGAAAAAAAAGAAAAAGATTCCCGGATGTTTTTGGATGCCGTTCCCGCCAGATTACAGACCTTGTCATTGGACGGGTTTGCGTGAGCGGCGGCTCAATCGCTTCGTTGCATAGGAAGAACAACCTTGGTCTGTTTTTCTTGCAATGCTATACACTGGATGTGCAGTTCATTCTTTTCCTCAGCTGCTCTACTTGAATAACCACATAGCCCCGGTGTCATTTAACCCCCATAATCTGGTTGTTCATGGTTCCAGCAAATTCTCTGTCAGGCGATACTACATGTCACGTCATGGGCACATTCCTTTCTTTACAGCCTGTTTTTATCTTCCTATTATGTGGTGTGCAGTTTAGTTTGGCAAAAATCGTACTTCCTTCTGCACTGTTTATAAAGTGTCTCCCTGTGTTGGCACTGTGCATTTCCCCTCCATGTGTCACAAGGATATTAACATCCCTGAGGATTTCTCTGTTTTATGGGGGGGACTGCTTGTGTTTTATGCAGGCTGCTTAACCTGAAGCTCACAGTCTCTGTTTATCTCTGAGCTGGGTAAAAACAGAGCCCCCTCTTCCCACAGAGCACTGTTTCAAAGCCAAGCACAGGGCTGACACCACAGACGGCAGGATCTAGCCATCCTGGGCAGAAAGGTCAGAGGTCACGCTGATCTCATGGAATGGAATTTCAGATAATTCCACCTGGAAAGAGTATTTATTTATTTTTTTATTTTTTTTGGGCGCCTCACTCATATAGCTCATACTTAGCTCACACATAGCTGCATGTTATCTATCAGGATAATTACTTGCTGGAGTCATTCAGATTAAGTTCTTTGCCCAAATGCCCCACCTGGCAATTTAACTTGATACCTTCCTAACCACTATCCAATGCTCAAACCGGTAATTATGATGGTAATGATATACTTGTTTTTATTCATCATTTGTTGACAGACACCCTTGTTCTTGGTGGCTAGCGGTGCTTGCTGTTGCATAGAACCCATTACATAGGTGGATTTCCATTTGTTTTACTACGGAAGTCAGTATAAAGTGCTTTGCTCTGGGTACACTTGAATTAATTAAGCGGCGTCAAATCTCCTTGCCTCTTGTGATTGTTCAAGAGTATGACGTCCAGCAAACCAGTTTGACATACCCCTCAGACCAGGCTAGCAGTATGCTATCCAGCACCTCACAACAGATAAGAAAGGGCATTCACCCATGAAATGGCTGAAGGAACAACTGTTATTCCAGAGGCAGGCAGGGAATGAGGAATGCGATGCCCTATATTGATTATTGATCAAAGGTGCTTTTCAAAGCTTTGTATCAAGCTTTGAACGGCTATCATCTGAACACTTTGACCAGAATAGCCTCTGAACTCCCACGTGGTGTTTTATCCCACAGGAATCAAATGATATGTTGGCCTCAAAGAAAGGGTAATCAAGATAAAAAGCTGAAGCTAAGCTGCTTGTGTGGCACTTAGACATTTTTCCTAGAACTTTATATTAACCCTTTCCCCTACAAAAAATAAATAAACAAAATGAAGCCTCCCCCCGTCCACATTGGCCTTGTTTTTCAAGGGAAGCATGAAATTCCCAGCGTATTTGGTAACCAGCAAAGGAAATGGTTATTAACAAATTGGACTGTGGTGGGGCGTACGTGCACCACTAGAGCACCAAGGCAGTTTATCTCTGCTTGGCTCCTTGGGTGTTCACAAGGGTAGAAGGCTTATCATCCAGATTGCAATGGGAATTTAAACTCTACAGTGATTACAAAGGATTTTTTTTAAAAAGGAGAATACATGGCATGGCAAGTGGATGGCATTTAGAATTCTGTTTTTGTTGGGCTTTTGTGTTACAGATTAATTTATTGCCAGGAGGTGAATTCTAAGCTTTATGTAGGTTGAAAGGCCGGTGGACCGGGGCTTGAACTTTCCTTGTTATCTGACTAAAGAAACTGAAAAGATAAACTAATTTCCTGAATAGAAGACTGGAGTGAGCCCACAGTAGATTAACCTCTTTCCATCATATCAGCAGGTACTTACTTACATTCCTGTTTACGTTTCTGTGTAGGTTTATATTTAAATTGTCTAATGATATTGTTCACTATGGTGGCACACACAAGCTTTTCATGTTTTTTAAAAACCCATAAAAATGTCAGATGAAGGGTAATAATGGCATGGAGCTCTGGACAGTAGATTTCTCCCAAACTCTCTATACTGTCTGATGAATGTAGTCACTCCCAACAATAGTGCTCCCCCACTTAGAAAAAAAGTCAGGGAAGCCTAGAATGGGAAAGTGGCCAGTAGGCCAGCTTTGTAGTGTTTTTGTGTGATTTGTTCTGCCTTCCCAAGGCTGAGCAAATAGTTCTCCCCTGTGAATTGTGTCATGGCTAAACCCCAGGCGGAGTGACGTGGGAAAGAGAGAGGTTGGTTAGCGCTGGTTAGAGTGTGTGTTTGCCCGAGAGCTAAGAAAGAGGTCAGGCAAAATACACAGAACCAAACGACCGAAAAAATAAGACTGTCTCAGCCTGCAGCCGAATAGACTCCGTACATGCATATCGGCTTGCTCACTCTGCCCCCCCCCCCCCCCAATAATATAAACATTATCACACTGCTCCAAGGAAGGCCTCTCATTGGTTGATAGCATCCCAGAAGACTTGTATTGTACTCCCAGAATCCCCTGGGCCTTGTTAGGCTGATGCTTTTTGGATGAGGTTTTGTGTTTCCTCTCTGACAGGAAGGCTGTGAGACCGAGGGGTGGGCTTTGCCCTGTAATACTATTTTTAGCTGATTCCCAACACTTCATTAGCTTGCCTCCCACTCACAAAGTCTGCTAGTTTGGTAGATTGCTTTCCGGAGTCTGATTTGAAGAAACTGCTCACGTTATGAAAGTCTCTTCTGGTACATTTCCACAGTTGTAGCTGGCTTTTATCTGTGGATTTAAAGTAGGACTCAAGGTATAATTACGTTCTAAAACTGAGTCATTTCACTTGCTGTCCTATATATGGCTGGATGTCTATGTTGTAACTCAGCGGTAATTGAAAATTCCCAGAATGGTCTCTCTCATCAATTAAGATAATACACCTGGTTGCAGACATGGCAACATTTAGAGTGTTGTGTTAAGAGCTTTGTGTATTGCATTTAAATGCCGCAGCAGGCAACAGCATGTCAGTTCTTGTTTCCTACTATTTCCCAATCCCGTTCATCTTTTATCCCAATGTAGCTGGTCTTTGATGGGAACACCCTACTTACACGGTACTCCAAAAGGCTTTGTTTGGAGATGTGTGCGTGAAAAACAGGGGGGGAAAGCTCCTCTTACTTACAGGTATTTTTTAGAGCTGTGTAGTCATTTGCAGACTGTGAGACATGTATGAATGTATGGACCTGTGAGAGTGATACACAGCATGGAATTCCCATGACCCTTTAGTGATGTCACTTCCTTCCAGCCAGTTTATGGTTTCCGTCTGAGACTCCCATCAGGCCTCTCTCAGGAGGCAGAGAGGTCTATCTAAACCTCCCAGCAGCACTGTCAGAGTTAGTCTCTTTCTGCACCTCTGACATTTCAAGATCACCTCAGGGTGTCACTGTCCTCAAGAGCCTCCTTTTCTCCAAGACGGTGATCTTTCCACGAGGAACCCCTTCCTGAAGAACTCATATTTAGCATATGTATTTATCTTAATTGATTTTTATTGAGGTAAGCCACCTGAATTCACATTTACAAGGATGATCTGGGGAATCAAAGTATAGCTAAGTGGTTATGGCATTATGCAGCAAATTAGATGTAGCAGAGAAGGACGGGTAGGCAGATGTAGAGAGCCAGTTTTGCGTGAGGATTCTGACTGGGGTTAACGCCCCTGCTCTTATAAAAAAAATAAAAAAGTACCATGTAATCTTTTATGGCCACAGTGAGGTGTATTGGTTTAACATTTCATCCGACATTCATGGTACATTCTACAGCAGGGGTGGACAGCTCCAGTCCTGGGGGGCCGGTGTGTATGCAGGTTTAACTCCAGTCCTGGGGGGCCGGTGTGTATGCAGGTTGAACTCCAGTCCTGGGGGGCTGGTGTGTATTCAGGTTTAACTCCAGTCCTGGGGGGCCGGTGTGTATGCAGGTTTAACTCCAGTCCTGGGTGGCCGGTGTGTATGCAGGTTTAACTCCAGTCCTGGGGGGCCGGTGTGTATGCAGGTTTAACTCCAGTCCTGGGTGGCCGGTGTGTATGCAGGTTTAACTCCAGTCCTGGGTGGCCAGTGTGTATGCAGGTTTAACTCCAGTCCTGGGGGGCCGGTGTGTATGCAGGTTTAACTCCAGTCCTGGGGGGCCGGTGTGTATGCAGGTTTAACTCCATCCTATGGGGCCGGTGTGTATGCAGGTTTAACTCCAGTCCTTTCTGGGGGGCCGGTGCATATGCAGGTTTAATTCCAGTCCTGGGGGGCCAGTGTGTATGCAGGTTTAACTCCAGTCCTGGGGGGGGCGGTGTGTATGTCGGTTTTTGCTGCCACTAGTTACCCTGGCTCATAAGCTAATTAGTGACATACACCAACATCGATTTACTCATAAATTAGGCCGCGATAAAACGCAACAATACATGCATACAGGCACAGGAACATTCATCAGCTTCTGTTCATATTGCGAAATGTAGCTAAAATATCAGATTATGTAAATGATTGGGCTAATTAAATAATTGGTAACTGGTGGAAGCAAAAATCTGCATACACATCGGCCCCCCAGGACTGGAGTTGCCCACCCCTGTTCTACAGCAAAGCACCCCAAGCAATGCAGCAGGGTGGTATGCAGTTTTAAATCTCCTAAAACATCCATTCTGATAGCATGTTGTCATTTGATACAGCAGCGTCGCCATTTTTCTTTCAAATACTTTAATACTCTAGATTGCATCATTTTTATTTTACTAAGAGCAGTTCAGATAAAATGCCTTGCTGGGTACTTTCTGCTAGTCCACCTGTGCACCACCTGGTGTTTAGTCTGTAGCCCTTCTGTTGCCCACTTTGACATCCTGGATCAGAACTCCTCTGTGCCCATTATCCAAGTGCTGTTTGTGACCCACGCAGCAGTTAGTCTTCTCTGCGCCCAACCTCAGTGAAGCAAGCGCAACCTGGCTGTGAGGAGATTAAAGGAATACTATCTTCATCTTAGACAAAACCAGAAGAGAGAAAGATGAAGCAGCCAATTAGCATTTCTTGGGGTAATTTCCGCAATCTCTTTCTACAGAAGCAATTCGCCGGCATCTGTGCCCAATTAACAGACTAAGCTTCAGTTCTTTGTGCTAGGAGGTCAAATCTGGGGCTAACACACTTATCAGCTGTGGGGTGTAATGCTCTCAAATGCATGGGCCTGGATTCTGGTCCATTACAGATGTTTGACCGTCTGATTGCTCAGGTCAACAGAACTCTGTTTGCTTGCATTCTCCCCTTTAGTTTTCTTCCACCTTGTTTTAGCGAATTAAATGGTTTGACTTTTAGCTTTAGACAACGAAGGCTTTGAGTGTGCACTAGTCTCCTTTTAGTCTTCCTTTAGAAAGTCTTTATAGCTCATCACCAACCAAGTGAACATAATTGGCAATTTACAGCAAGTGAGCTGTGGGTTGACTGTGAGGTGTTTTTTTAAAAAATTATTTTTAAATAACCTTTTCTTGGAGAATTATTTTTCCTAGCGAAGCTCTCTCTTTAACATTGTGTGTGATCTGCAAGTCTTACATTTCAACCAGAAGAGTGGCTCTTTTTCAGTACAAAACAAAGAATCATACTCAGTCAGAGGATTCCTGAGATCAGATGTTTGTTGTGATTCTTAGGATGAATGCATTCACTTTCCTACATTAGCTGTCTTGTCCCAAAAACAGAAACTTGCTGTAGGTGAAACATTTGAAATGAAATGATGTAGTATCAATTAATTAACTTTACAACTGTACACCTTGAGCAACCTCACATGCTTGCAGCTTGGATACAGAGTTTGTCCTTGAGAATGGGACTATCAGTGTTGAGTACTGCTGTATATTCTATCATAGGGAACTTCAGACTGTAGATAATGCTTATTTGATTAAGCGTAGATTCAGAGCCGTATTTGGGCGTTGCAAGGAGCAGAAAGTGACGTGCTTGTGGTTTAGTGCTTGCCTCTGCCTTATCTCCCACTTCAAGTATGTTTCTCTCTGCATGCTCACTCTTGTACCGCTGTGACATTGCTCTACTCAAAGTCAAAGTGGTTCTGCATCAGTTGCTTCCACACGCAGACTCAGAAATGAAAACGCACGCAGTGGAGAGCTTTGAGAAACCGGTGTATTTGTCTTTAGAGCACCTTTACAATAGGTAAACATGTTCTTTGCCTGCGCCGTATAGGAGAGGCAAATATCTATGAATTGTGCCGGTGACTAGACTTTGCCTGTTTAAGCTTTGTGCGTTTTGGGGGTGGGGTGTTAACTGTTTACACAGGAAGGGTGCTTTAGGAGACGCACCAGTCTAGCCTGCATTCTCTTGCAGTCCTTCTTTCTCCATGGATAGTAATATCAACAGCTTGGGGGGTGCCTTAGTGCAGTTTTAAATTTCTGTGTGCAAGTTCAATGCGTCTGTCTTCTTAATGTAATGAAAAAGGTTCAACTTAATTTTGTGTTTCTTGAATTAAGATCATAAAAGACAGAAACCACTGTATTTTTACCTTCATGTGTCAGAATCTTGTTGGATAGTAACAAAAAAATGCTTGCGTCTGCATTTCACACCACAGGGTCCAATTTACATATAGGTGTAATATGCAGGTGATAGATGTGGAGGAGAAATCTCTGGACCGAATGCCTTTGACTGGCTGCTGTTGTGGCCTGGAGGTGCTGTATTGTATATTGTGTGGGCAGGGCATTGTGAGACATTGGCCAGCAAGCTGCACGGTAGCCTGGCAGAATGAAGCCTTTTGTATCGCCACTGTGCATGGTCACGTGACCAGGAGTGGGCAGCTCGGACACGTTTGTTTATTGTGGCAGCCCCTGCCATGTCACTCAGTCCCTGCTCTTTCCCACTTGAGCATAACATGTTGATTGACCGCTCCACAAAGGGTACATTTCTTTATCATTTGGTCACATGATAAAAGTTTGCCTCTATGCACCAATTAAAATAAAGTGTGTTTTTAGCCTCAGTTATGACAGGTAGCCTAATCTGAAAAACTTTAACACTCAACTGTGCACTATATTTTCGACCAGCATTTTAATGTGTGGTCTATGTTCCCATGCATTTTAATTTATAAACCCCTACGGCAGGTTTGGCTAAGTAAGTCTGGCTGTCAGCATGGGGCATCGGCCAGCACTGGAGGGCAGTTGGAACAATGCTGTGCTTAATCCTGAAAGAATTCCAGTACCTCTGATCTTCACAAAGCGAAATATGCAAGCCTAAAAGGCTCACCAGTCATCGCGGGAGACCAGTCTTCGGGCCCAGTCGCCTGTGCTAATTCAGTTAAGGAAAAAAATGCATACAGAAGTACACCCTAATTAACTCTGCTGTGAGGGCCTAACAGTCAACTCTGTCACACCTTGTACCTTTCAACCAGGCAGAGTGGCTATGCAGAGAAATCTAGTGGCTATGGATTAGCCTAGCTCCTGTAAGGGGCACATGTAAGGGGCTACAGTATTCACTTTCATGTCTCTGGCCTGATATGCAGATTTTGGCCACGGGAGTCCTTGTGAACCTGGAGGAAATCCTATCTTCGTGGGGGGGTTACGGGTGATTATTGGCGCTACATCCGAGAAGCTTCATGTGCCTGAAACTGGGCTCGTGGTTTCCGTCGGGCCCCCGTGTCACGGAGGGCGTGGTCGCAGCCCTGGCGTGTTGCTGCCGTCCCAGCTGTTCGTCGCAGCTGTGAGCCCGGGCGTAAGAGCCCGGGCCGCGGACACACAGGTCCTCTTCAGCCTCAGCCCGAGGACCGTATGTTAGCGGACGCCTGGCACCGGCTAACACCAAACACTGAGCGGCTCTGTGCTGCGGAATGGGAGGAATTTCCCGTCCGCGCTGATAAGAACAGAGGCGCGTGCGATCCATTCAGTGCAGGCCGGTGTGTGAAGGGAAGCATGGTCCATGCACCTTCCTTCGCTCTTTTAATACTAAAGTGTCGTTCAGTGACAATGAAAGGGCAGCGTTGTTCCTAAATCTATACTTGGTAATACGTTCTAAAAATGAACTCGTTGTAAATCGCTCGGTGGTTTTCAGTTCCAAGGCGCTGTCTGAGATGAGTGAATTGTTGCAGTAAAGCTCCAAGGCTGAAACTAAGTTTTCTGTTACTTGCATAACAAAAGCTCTGACAGCTGGATTAGTGGGTGCAGATAGACAGAGATTTATGCTTCCAGTAACTTTCTTATTGAAATTCAATGGATCACTGCTAGCCGCAGTTCCTGCACTGGTAGCGACATCTGCAGGAAGATGGTGGTAATACAGTCTGATGTTACATCCAGGTGGATATTGGTACTGTACTGTCAAACCCTGGATTAGTATCAGCCTGAATGTTTTTTAGAGGGGCATTGATGGTCATGGATCATTTTTTGGGCACTAAAATAACCTAGAGGTTTAAATAGATAATTGAGAATTGTGTGATATTTTAAAGCTTGTTGGTGTTTAGTAATTTAGGTATTGCCTCATTTGTAATGTCCGTGTAGCATAGAAAGACAGCTGTGTGAATCAGGGAATTGGAAACGGTTTAGTCGTGACCACCAACGTTGTTGGTTTGAACCAGGAGTCAGACAAAGAACTGTCGTCTTCGGCAGGTTTACTAATGGCCCTGGATGGCACCTGCTAAGCAAATGTTGTTTATTTATATTCACGTCAAGGGTACTACAGCAGAGACTTTTCTGGTAGAGGAAACTGCCACCTTCGGTTTCCAAGCCCAGCTTCCAGGCTAAACGGATGCTGCTAGTGCTACCTCTATTGGTTTAGTACTTTTTAAAGAGCAGAGATTTTTTCAGAGTCATTGGGTGTGTTCAGCTTAGGTTTATTCTGGATCAGGGTTTTAGAGCGGCGCTGATGCTGGTAACTTTGAGGGCCAATCCCAACATTGCTTTGAAATCGTTAAATAAATCATTCTGCCCTTCAAACTGGCAGCCTACCAGCGGATGACGGATTGACGGCCTTCGGACTCAGCGGAGGATGCCCACCGTCCTCTCTGTGAGTTCAGCGAGGGGGTCTGCTTGCGTCAAGGCCCCGCCCACTTGATCTGTTAACGACGGCGACGAGAGAGCGAGAGATGAAAGAGGAAACGAGGAGAGGAAGACGTGCCACTGTCTGATTTCTAGCTCACGCCTCACCGAGGTTATCTGAGGGGGAAAATGACTGAAAGAATAACAGAATCCATCAGCTGAGCTGAGAGAGTGAGCTCATCCACCCCCACCCCACTTCTGTCCTCCGAGAGTGTGTGGGGGACTGCGGTTCTCATGCAGGCCGTGCCAGTCAGGAAGAGAAGTGTAGTGGTTATGTCAGGAAGAGCCTTTTTGAGTGGCTTCTCCCAGAAAATCTGGAACTAGGGGAACTTTAGCAATACGTCTGATTAGGTTTGTGCTTTTAACATGTCGTTGATACCACATTACAGTAAGGCGGAGATGTTCCACTGCAGAGCCAAATATTTGAGCCAAAATATACACAAATCATTAACTTCAAGAACTTTTCAGGGGATGCTGGGGGCAGGGATGGGACTTACTGTCCAGTGCTAGTGGGCTACTGTGCTTACAGTGGTGGCTCACTAGTGCACTAATCTGCATGCACCGGGTGGTCCACAGTGCTATGCACTGGAAGTGCTACTTCCATCTCTGTTAGCACATGATTTCAGCAGGAATCTATGCCCAGTCTAAGAGGGAAAATGAATCCATCCACGGATGAGCACTTTTCCTTTGAAGCGGTGCAGCAGGCTCTGTTCTTGCGAGCAAGCAGGCCGAGTCTGTGGGAACATCCGACTGAAGAATGCGTGAGTGGAGCAGGGCACTGAGGAATCGCCCACAATGCCAAGGGAGAGGGGCCGTGTGACAGGAAGCAGCAGCTTAACTCCTGGAGGCGTCCACGATGCGGTGTTCGATTACTCCTGCCGTCTCTGCATGATTGACAGGGCCGTCTGAGTGAAAGAGGAGGAGCCACAGGCAGGCAGACTTTCAGAGAGAGCCAGAAAATAAATAAAATTTAAATAAAGCACCTGCTGGCTGAGGTCGAGGGGAATTCATTTTCAATCAAGAAAGAAATTACAGATTTATTGATTAGCCAGTTTTTTTTTTTCTTTAAACATCTTTAGCACAATTAAAATGTTTTGATTTTTGCGTTGAGTAATGGGATGAATGGTTGTGAGTGTGTGTGTGTGTGTGTGTGTGTGTGTGTGTGTGTGTTACACAGTGTCTAGTACCATGCTCTGCTGTTTCTTTGTGTCTGGGTGAGTCTTGGCCACTGGTGTGTGTTGGTGCCATTAACACCCCTCCTGCAGATGTTACACCAAACACTGGATTTCTCTCATAGGAATAACAGGGGCTGCCCTGCTGCCAGACAGCTGTTTATCCCCCACCTCTCTCATCCCCATCAGAAGACTGAAAATCCCACACTTATGTGCATTATGTGTAACCTGATCCTGTCATTTATTATGTCCTCCCATGCTCTCTCTTTGATACATATAGTAATATACACTGCCCAGCCAAAAAAAAAGTCGCCATTGCACCCGTCATGCATAGTGCCCACTGTACAAGCCTCTGGAGGCAGTGTTATGATCTGGGGTTGCTTCAGTTGGTCAGGTCTAGGCTCAGCAACATTATGCAGCAATAAAATGAAATCAGCTAAGTACCTGAATGTACTGAATGACCAGGTTATCCCATCAATGGGCATTTTCCAGGACGATAATGCCAAGATTCATCGGGCTCAAATTGTGAAAGAGTGGTTCAGGGAGCATGAGGAATCATTTTCACACATGAATTAGCCACCAGATTCCTGACCTTAACCCCATTGAAAGTCTTTGGGATGTGCTGGAGAACACTTTACGGAGTGGTTGACTCTCCCGTCGTCAATACAAGATCTCAGCCAAAATTTCATGCAACTCTGGATGGAAATAAATGTTGTGACGTTGCATAAGGTTGTCGAAACAATGCCACGACAAATGCGCGCCGTAATCAAAGCTAAAGGAGGTCCAACAAAATATTAGAGTGCAACTTTTTTTTTGGCCGGGCAGTGTATATATATCAGGTGCAAAGTTTAATTACGTCATTTATAAGATGTAGGCAAAAGTGGTATGGTATCTGATTGATTATTGTCATTTATGTACGTTATATCTATGTTATACTCTGAGTTAATTATGTCTACATGTTAAATATAGCATGTACACTCATGTCAGGAAATGAGACTCAATGTTCCGTCAATCTCTTGTGCCGTTTCCTCACTTTGTCTCTAAACTCGCCGAAACACCTGCACTTTGTGGGGAATATTTCCATAGCCTTGCTTCTGTGGTTTTCTATCCGCTGTAAATCACTCACAGGAGTATTTTCTTTGTATAAAATTGGGCAGCTGCAAAAACAAGGCTGGGCTCCAGGTCGTTTCTAGGTAACTAATAAAGTGGCATTAAAAACCAGCTGAAAACTGAACTCGCGTAATAATGCTCCCTATGAGCTTTCCATCATTATGTAGCCCTGAAAGACAATCAGCGAGTAGATGTGAACTTCCTTTTTTTTCCTTAGTAAGCAGTGTGAAAAATCGGCAGTGCATCGTGGGATCGATGCGTCGACAGCTGGAAATCATGTGTTGTGGAGTCTGAGATGCAGTAAGCAACAGTGTTGGCATCGGTGGCGTTGTGATTCACACTGACCGGGTCCTTATCCGTCCTCTTCCTTATTTGTGTCTCTGCAGTTCCTGAGGGCCCAGTGCCATGCCAGAAGGATCTCACAGCGCTCCATATGAGTTCCCAATGGGTGAAGGTAAGGCATGCCACCTCCTTCCCGCCCAGTTGCAAGGGGTGCTTTATTGTAGTGTGTTCTTCAGTAGGTCTGTTTTCTTACACATCTTCAGTAGATGTACTTGCTGATTGCTCTTGACTCGAGCATATACGTTTCGGATTTACTCTCAGTTGCTGTGCTCACTGATGAACCTGATGCAGTTAATTCTGATAGACCTTCAGTACGTTTGTTTGTTGAATGCCCTTGAGCGTGTGTGCTTTTCACTAGATTCAATGCAGAATCGGCCAGTGTTTTCACACCTTCCCCACTTTTGGCTAAATGAAGATTCGTATCGTGTGTCGCTCAGTAACCTTGCCGACCTCCTCTGGTCTGGCTTCGCAGGTTTTTTTTGTAAATGTTTTAATAAAGTATCAGGAAAAAAAGATCATCGAAAAAAAAAAAAAATAGAGCGCACAGCCTGCCAAATACCTCATGTCCCTGCCTGCCAACTGTAGCTGCGCTGAGAGAGGCTTTGTCTGGTGCTGCTGCGTCTCTCCTGGCAACTCCGCGCGTCGCTCCGTTTGTACAGCTGAAACCTTTTAACGCGCAAAGCCAGACAAGTGCTGGAATGTTTCTGAATCGAGCACAATTAGCAGAAACCATCGGGCCGGTTCAGCTGCTGAGAGTGCAGAGAAGGAAGGGCTTCCTCTTTTTTTCTTCTCATCCTGCATACGAAAGCATTTTAATCGGGGGTAATTCCTTATAACTATAAGATATGTGTCACTTGTGAGGAGAAGCTCCAGTGATGCCGGCGCACAGTGCCTCTTTATGCTTGTAAAGGCTGTGTCTGTGCAGCTCCCCCGCTGGCCGGCGTACTTAGCGCTGAGCTAATGCTCTGGCCCGTGCGTGCGGGTGTGTCAATGGCTCCTTTTCTCCGCCGCGGCCGTCACTCCGCCAGCGCTGCCAAAAAGGGGCCAGTGCCTGGGTGGTGCCGTCACCCACGGAGGGGCAGGGCCCAAAGTGTCTCGCGTCCCACTTGTTTTATCGGGCTGTAGAGCGCAAGCTCTTTTCGCTTCCCTTCGCTTAAGCTGGTGCCGGACCCCCCGAAACCGAAACGGCGTCCTTTAACCAATGGCTAAATGTTGAGTCGGCTTGATTGAAAATCAGGGAAAGTGCAAAGCCTCTCTGGGCTCGACCCCGTGTCCTGGAGCCCTTAGGGCGAGGGGTAAAGGACAGGCAGCTGTGAGCCAGGCGGTTGTGTGGAGTGGCGGTTGGTTGGGGGTGAAGAGACGGGAGGAATGCTTGCGTTAAAGGACCCCTCTGCTCTGTCCTAAGGTAAACAAAGTCGACGTTAAAGCCACATTCCGGCAAAAATTCACCCCTGAGGTTGAAATATGTGAATTTGTCTGAGGAGCACCTGTCAAGTTTCCACCAATGCATCAAAGCAAGGCTGTTCTGAGGAGAGTAGGGAAAGCTGTTCTGCGTGTGTGTGTGTGTGTGTGTGTGTGTGTGTGTGTGTGTGTGTGTGTGTGTGTGTGTGTGTGTGTGTGTGTGTGTGTGTGTGTGTGTGTGTGTGTGTGTGTGTGTGTGTGTGTGTGTGTGTGTGTGTGGCTGCTACTCGTATAAGTAGTGCAGCTGGTAGCTCTGCGTTTCTTGATCTTAATTGATTGGTGAAGTTATGAATCAAATTTGAAGGTATTTTTATAAACTACTTTTGTTCAGCAAAACACCCATCTTGTCTCTCACACTTACACCTTTGGCAGCAAACATTTTTATCTGTAGTCAAAAAGTAAATTCAGAACAGAACAAGCTTACACAAGCGTGCTTGATTTCACTGTATATTAGGCCATATTTTTGGAAGAAGTGAAGTTCTATTTTTGACACTTTATTCGTGCCAACCATTTAGCTGAGGATACACGTTTGCTCCTCACAGTATAAAGATCTATAGAATCACTATACAGAATTGGAAATCCTACAGTTGGAGGGTGAAAGTGAGTTCTCAGGCAGGAAGAGGATGCATTCACTGATAGACACCATCTTTTCCACGCTAATAGAAATCTGCTATCAAAACAAAAGTGGTGACCTTATCATGGTTGAACGCCTTGCTGAGAGGCAGGAATCTGAAGCGTTAACTCTGCCTAAGCTGCTCTGTCTGAAACAAGAAACTGCCCGCTGAACACTTTTGTTGAGCACTTCCGAACACCGCCATTTCTTATGGAGTGCCGTTCATTTTGGCCTTGTTGGGACAAGACGGCGTGTGCTTGACGTACAGAACCGTCACTCAAAATGTTTCCACTATGTGAGTCATTTCCTTTATTCTCCTCAGAAACCGGTTCTTTTTCTGTCTGCCTCGGTCATATGAAACCGGTCAGTCTGTCCCATGCCAAAGAAAATAAAACAACATCATATTCAGTCTTTTATTGCACCTGTTTCGTCATCCATTCCACCATAAAACCTTGTTAATTCCATTCTTAAAGACTTTACTACCTTTTACTGTAGCACTTGTGTACCATTGGATAGGGTCATTCGCTATAGTATTCTCAGAAAACGGATGATGTTTTGGTAAGGTTCTCTGTATTAAATAATTGTATCAGAGGTGATACCAGATGATTTGTCTCTCATTCAGAATTGTTCACGTTGAAATGTCACATCAAATCGGCGAAGTCTGTTGTGACAGTCGCTCGCTGCTGGCTGGCAAGGAGATTGTACGTCGGTCTCATGTTCAATGTGATGATCACGTCACTGAACTGATCCCGGTGTTGCTGAGGTGGAACCTGAATAATCTCCGTTAGTCATCGCAGATCGCACTTCCTCCCCAACCGCACTGAAGCAACAGCACTCCCTCGTGTGAGTGTGTCACCGGGGCGCGACCCCCACCTCCGCGTGTTTACGGGGCGAACGGCTCACCTTACAGCCCTGTGATAAAGTTAACAGTCAGCAAACATTGATCACTCCCATGCAACAGGTGGTCTGTGTTAAGAGCCGGGGATTTGGAAATGCACAGCGTGCTAGAGAGGTATGGGGGTGGGGTGGGGGCTCGCCAGAGGCGAAAAGTTTCACTGTTAAGGGCGCCCTCTCTCCATGTTTTCCTGCGCTAAGATTAATTGGGAGAATCTGGTCCATTGAATCCCAAGTGTAGCTTTGCCGACATCAAAGGCCATCGCTGCATGGACTCTTCCGGATTTAGTTTGGGGCCTCCTCCTGCAGACATGGAACTAACAACGCCCCGTTTGGGAGAATTTAGCCATGGAAACGCACAGTTATTTTCCATCTTTTGTTTGTACACCAGTGTTGATTGCGGATCAAATTCACTCTTTTATGCTAAAATGGACAAAGAGGGCCTACAGACACTTCAGGGGAGATTTCGTTCACCTCATTATTTTGAAGCCTCGCAGGATTTGACTGTATGCATAACATTTTAACAACTCCATAGTCCATACGCAGTTTGAGACCAAAATATCCTTTGCGGTTTTAGTCAATGCCTTTATTTTGCACACAGAGTAGAGTCTGATGGTCAGTAGCCTAATACCGTGGAAACCGATTAAACCTCCGCATGAAATGTAGGCTAAACCCATTTAGTCACACAGCTGCACTGAGCTGCTGCTTTAGGTTTGCCCATGAATCTGCACATGGTCTTATTCGCCAGAGAAGGTTGCGTGCGCTAACTCATGGCTGGATGTAACGGTGACCGTGACAGACCCTAGTCTTCACCGCTGTCGTTCTTGTCTGTGAAGGTGGGTCATTATCCGTTAAAGCATCAGACTGCTTAGATTATCAAAGCTTCAGCAGGGGTACAAGGCCCAGTTGATCTGAAGGAGAGCTCAAAATAATCATACGTGTCAAGGAGTCTGTACTCCGGATCACTTTCTGCGCCATATCTGATGGCCTTTCACCCATACATTTTGTTCAGGTCCAGAGTCACCTTTAACCTCTGACTGGAGCTTTGGAATTTCCGTGAGGCGGGTGTGGGAAATGCAGAGATGCGTTTGATTTGACGACTATGAGCTTCGAAATGTTCCCCTGTTGTCTTTGTTTTTCTTCGGCTTCGCTGATTTTCATCTGCCTCAGCATTGCACAGCCTCAGGAGGATTGAAGCTGCTCTGCAATGCAGCGAACGAGAGGTGTACCACATACGTAAGGTACGCTCAACAGGTAATCTGTTTAATTGCATGGTAGCCATGTTAAAACTTTAATTACTGGGTCTAGACTGTTGCGTGAGGAGAATGCAGTGTGTAGGAAATACACTGTGCTGTCACGGAGCGAAAAGCAAAGAATGAAGGTACAAATAAGTCTGTAGTCCCATAGTAAACACTGTAAATTACTACAGGAATCATAAAAATACTCTTGCATTGCAGTTTACCAGTAAACTCTTGACGCAAGCAACAAAATTTAAATGTCGGCTAGCTATAAGTGCTAGATGTTGGAAATAATTTTTTTTTTAAAAGCTAAATGCAAAAAAGCCTGACACAGCACATGCCATTTAGAAGTATGTACAGAATGTAAAAAATTAAGCCAAGTAATTCATGGTAGCTCAAGTATGTGGCTTAGCCAACCTTTGAGCATATCTCATAGACTGCAGCAAGCTAGGCTGCATTAGCCTACCTGTAACCTTTTAGACAACTTTTTAGAGACGGTAAAATGTTATTTACTTCTCTGTTACTAAGACACAGCAACATTATCACACTGCCATAGTTTCAAAGGAAAGTTGTGTGAGGATATTAGGTGCCAATTTGTGGAATCCATCTTGCAGAAAGAAGGAATATTCTGCGGTATTCACCGTAACATGCTCAACAAATGAAGTTTTACTACAGCACCCACAGTGCACATGGGATGGTTATTGAGTCGTTGACCTGATCATTTGCCCTGCTATGCACTAACCTAAACACAGTAGGGCAGAGCACAGAGTGGGCCGGGTTATGCATAGTATTGTCACTGGTGCCAATGAGGCATACATTCTGACCCCAGAGCCCTTGGTTAATATGTCTATAAAACAGTTCAAAAGTGCTTGTAAATGGCAGGAATTCACTGATAGCTAACAAAAGGGCTGTGGCACCCGACTGTTAAACTGCTGAGCTGCTTAAAATGCCACAACAAATTATTTTTGCAGTTTCTCTGAACCCTAAGATTAGCCTGAATTTCTTTTCAAAGGACTCTGTAAAAACATACGACTGACCCAGCTTGAACTCTTTCAACAATAATTAATAGGGGGATACTTCATATTCTCTTTCAATTAATGGCCCATTTTTGGGGTGTATTTTGGGGTTTTCCATGTGTCTGTCAGCACAGATAAGTAAAGAAAAAAACTAAAAAGCATCCTCCCTTGAAACATTTAGTGGAGGAAAATCTCAGCCTGTGTCTAATTAGAAGGGACGGTTGAGTTGGGCTTTATGGCATGTGATGGAATGTGCCACTGGTGGTGTCTGCAGCCAGCTCGACCCTGAGGAGTCTGTGGTTAGAACAGTTAGAAGTTGTGCTCCATGCTGCCTTCTACCTCATAGCAGTGAGTGCTTTTCACTGATGCAGACAGACCAGGCTTTTCCCCAGAGGGATAAGCAGCACATGTCCACCCCCCATTCATGCCACTAGTAGTTAAAGGACCTGGAAGAACAGTTTGGTTGGTTAAAGATGACGGAGGACCTCATCCTCAGGAGAGGGACATTTTCAAGGGGAGAAATTTTAGCAGCCTTGTGGTTGGTGCTGGAACAGAGTCTGTTGGGAGAAATGGTTATCTGGAAGTGTGCGGATGGCAAATTTTAGCCGTACATAGTGCATTTAAACAAGATAACTAGTGAAAACTTGAACGGTCCCTGTTGTTTAGAAAATGAGCATTTTGTTATCATTCAGTGGGCATATATTACATCTCCCAAGGCCTCATGCTAATCCTCTGGTCCTGTACAACCGCTAGAAACATGAGACGCCAGTACAATGAGTTCATGTTTTCAACGATAGTCAAAGACAAATGTAACTCAAGTTCAGAGAACTAGAACGTGTGAAGCATTGTACTTGTCACATTGTCGTTTTGGCCAAATATATATTTTTTCCCCCCCAAATTCACAGGAAATGCACCATTTTTTCAATTCACTTGTCATTTTGGAAGTAAGAATTATATCCCCTGCCTTAAATATGCACACCAAATTACTTTATGGTTTGGGGATGTGTACAAGCTTTCAGGATTCTTTATGTAGATTCTGGATATGATAGATCTCGTTCAGTCCACTGCTCATTGCTGTATATGGGTTTGATGTAACAGTGCCTTTACAGTGTAGTCCACCGAACTCAGTGTTTTTTTAGTGCTAATTGAACTACTGGACATTTGTTTGGGAGATGAGTTGATTTCCAGAAGGAGCCTCTCTGGAAAGTTCTAAGAACAGGGACCCAGAGGGCCAGTGAGAGACTCTACAAGTTAATCAAGATGTAGAGCAACCAGTAATTTAACTTTTGACCCAAAGGAAATTAGACTGACGCTGGGCACTGTGGATACTTTAGCTGATTAATGGCCTCTTTGGATTCTGGGAGATGGGAGGAGGGGAAATTTTAACTGTGAGTGTCAATGCATGAAAGTATCAGTCAGTAAATTAGTGTCAGAGTTTCCAGCTCAAAATACCATTTTTTGGGATGAGTGGGAGGGTGTCCTACAAAAGTATTCTCTGTGAATGAACACTGTGAGAATACATTCTGTTAAATCTGAAACAGATGCTCATAAATTAGACATTCAATTGACACATCTAGAATATTTGTATATCTCCAGTCATGTAAACTGCAGATATGTTTGCTTAAATCTGTTTGGTTTAATTTCTTCCAAGGAATTTGTGAGTTTTGGATAGAATGTTTCTAAAAATGTATTGCAGCTTTAATGCATATCAACTCGATAAAGCAAACATGCCAACTCATGCATAGCTTGGTGTCCATGGATGACTGTAGAGATTGGCTAGACTAGTTTGACTATGTTTATAGTTTAGCCTCTGTTTTGAATATAATGCAATAGTTGGTTAGCTAGCTTTCCAGGATAACAAACATCATGTGAGACCATTTTGAGCTAAAACCAAACTGAATTTTAATATTGGGTAACATGAGTGACAGGAAATGTATTACCTCCACGTTGGGCATTCAAACTGCGTAATGCCCAGCCCCATTATTATTATCAAGGGAAATGTCTACCAAATATGCTTAGCGGCTATCACTACCCAGAGGTAATTTTTTACAGATTGTCCTGTATATATATATATATTTGGCCTTCCTGGCAGTGTATATTTATTTTTAATTGAGTTTGCAAATTGCATCATAAAAATAAATAATTTTATTCATTTCCTTGTTGAAGTTTACAACAATTAATCCAGTTTGAATATTGAAAGCATTCAAGCAGAAGAATGCTGACAAGATCATTTTTATTGGGTGACAGCAGTGACATCTTTCAGCTGTCTGTATATTGCTGAGGCGACAGGAATTGAATTTCCACATATTTCTGAAGAGGATACCAGCTGTTTCTTCAAACTATAAGACAAAGCCGGGCAAACCGGTTGGTACCAGTTTAAGGAGTATGTTTCATGTACTCACTATAAATCCATTCATATATTTTGCTGCGCCATTGTATGGCCATGTTAAAGCCAGTTATTATCCAGCATTTGCCTGCACAGGTAACTTCACAACAGCTATGCTGTCTTTTGTCATGAGCGGCTTTGCGGCGATGGGCGTTATCGAGACGACGTTTATGTGTACGATGAAAAGGAATTAATTTTTGTGTGCTTGCCTACTAACTTAACTCCACCATGTGAATTTTGTTTATTCTCTGATGTCTCACAATGATCAGTTTAATCTAAATGGCATGTAGGGTTAGTGAATGTGGTCATTAAAAGAGGTTTCCTCAAAGCCAGGTTTCCACAGACACCCCGATGTCATTGCACGCACCCGCCTACCGCTTCAGTGTAAATGCCGGATTGTGTAGGTGGGACTGTTGGTATTGCAGGGACTACCAAACCGAACACTCAGCCTCACCAAGTTTAAAACTGCACAGATCCTTATGACTCTACAAAAAGAAAAAGAAGAAGATGTAGCCAGCAAGACAATTTAGAAAATGAAATGCTGTGCTTGTCAGAACTGTTTTTGCCTCTTTTTTTTTTCTTCTCTCCCCTCAGCACTCCAGGATCTGTGTGTCCCTGGCAAGAACCTGCTCTCTCATAACTGCTTCCATAAAACAAAAATGTACCTGACAAGGTGCCATCACTAATTTTGGCTGTTCCCTGTTCTGTGCCCTGTTCAAGTCTTGATGCGTTTATAAGGATTGCAAGTCTAAGCTTTTGTGGAAAGCTTTGACATTGAAACTAAGAATGCACAACATAATTTGTGATAAGTCACTATCATCGTGCTGAGCTCCTGGTCCAAGCAGACTTCTTAGCAGTCGAGAAGCCACAATCAAAAGATCAAGTTTAAAGTATTGTGTCCTTGGCACATGCACACAGTCATGCAGGTTTGCACAAGCGTGCGCACACAAACACACAAACCTGTGCAGATGTGCATTTTCATAATTTACACAGTGAAGAGCAAAGAAAAAGAAATGTTGAAATTGATTGTGTTTGTCGGGCCTCACTTCTCTTAAGACTTACTTAGCCATAAGACTTAGACATATTTACTGACTTAGCTTTAAGACTTAGCTATAATTTACTGACTTAGCCATAAAACTTAGCCATAATTTACTGACTTAGCCATATTTACCGACTTAGCCATAAAACTTAGCCATATTTATGACTTTGCCATAAGACTGCCATATTTACTGACTTAGCCATAAGACTTAGCCATATTTAATGACTTAGCCATAAGACTTAGCCATAGCTTACTGTGAGAACTAGACTTGATGTTCATGGCTATGGATAGCTGTTACTTTATGATAGGACTGTGTCTGGATCTGACGTGTTTGTAGTTGCTTCAATGGCCTTCGGTATGCACTTATTGTACGTTGCTTTGGATAAAATCGTCTGCCAAATGAATGTAATGTAATGTTGGCAAACATAAATGTGTCTTTGAAACGTGACAGCCACAGTGCCTTTTGTTATGTGGTTGCCGTTATAACTGGAAAGCAGTTGTACCAGGAGCCCTGTGGGTGGTTCAGGAACCTGGGAATCTCATTCTCTCTGGGATAACTGTTTCGGTAGGCCACACTGGCTGTTGTCTCTGTGATGGTGGGCCTGTGTGAAACAGAACCCGATCAGGAGTGACTGTGCGGACTTGTGAAGGCTAAATTAGAGCAGGTAAATGGATTAGGCAGATTAGGAGCTAGCGAGGGGAATGAATGCTTTGCCAGTTCTTCCATACTGGTTGTAGGCTTTCAGTGGAACCTGTGTTAAACTCCAGATAATTGTAAGAGAATGTAGGACATGTTCAGACTCACTTGATTGATGTTTATGTGCGATCCCTTCTGAGTCTGCCTCTAAAAAAAAGTTCTGCATCATGTCATTGATGTTAACAAAGTGGCCTGTCTGAGGAATAAAAAGTGTTATAGCACGATGAATGTAAAATTGTTTGAAAGGTTGAAACGGTTCTTTTGTGTCTTCCATAGAGACCCCAGTGATCAGTCTGGCCTCAGAATAAGCCACTGATAATACAGTATCACATTAAAATTCAAACACTCCCTGACCCATTTCACTGTCTTGAATAGCTTTCTTGTGTCTAGTGCGCTGTGTAGCCATAGATCAAATTGCACAAAATATCCACTGTAAAGTAGCCAAAAGGCCCCGATGAGAATTTGCACGCGAGCAGTTCGTATGGTCCTGTGGTCTTTTACCTCTCACCTTCCTCCGCTGCTGTTTCAGCACAGTGCCTCGTTATCATGCTGACCTCCCACGACACTCGACAAGTTGGGGCTTGACTATAGTGACCTTTTCTGAAAACGTTTGTATGCATTTTAGGATCAATAAAAAGAAAAACTCCTTAGTGCATAAACATGTCGGTTTTTGCAGATGAGGAAGAATGCATATTAGTGTACAGGGAAAGGGTGCGTAAACGTGTTGAGTAGAGGCTGAAAAGGAGGGTTTTGCATGTTGGTTCCTATCCGCGTGCCCCTGCTTTGATTACCAGAGCGTTACCCTTTCCTGGGTCAGACCCCTGGCACTGTAATAGTCCACTGCCAGCTAAGCGCAGTGGCTATCATAAGTCTGCGGGTCTGCGTAGGCAGGAGGCGTGGTCCCGCGCGTCCTTTTAATTGGATAGAACTTTCCCATCTCCCAACCAGCGAGGTCCTGCCAGGAGGGACATCGGGTGTGTTTGGCTGAGGACACTATTCCTCTGGTCCAAGGAAAGGGTGTCTTTTTTTAAGGAGGGCTGGTAAAATGTCAGAGGGGATTTCTCCCCTTCACAAGAGAGAACACCTGGCTCGCTCTTAAAAAGCATTCATTCTGAAGGTATGTAATGATGTTTTTATCCAATGCCTGTCCATGTTGCACTGTCCAGACGTTTTTCAGCGAAAGTTTGCAAGTTATGTGATAATTAATTAATTCAAAGCATAATACAATTTGAAGGATAGTGTAAAGGTACATTTCTCTAAAATGGCCGATGTTCTTCTTTCAGTATTGCAAGTCATATGGATATAAATTATTATGAGAAAAAATTTTTTTTCCCATTTTATTTTAAAACCTAACCTTTTTCCTTCTTGGGAAAGTAATATGAATGCGGGTTCAGGCTTGGGTGGGGCTGGTTGATTTGATTTAGTCTTCCGTGTTATTTTTTTTTAATGAAGGTGGTGTTTATAAACATCAAGTTGCATCCTCTCATGAGACCTTGAGATTTTTCCTTGGCGATCCAGATTTTTCTGCTCAATTACCCAGTGCTTTCATTGGTTAATGTACTTGGCTGTGGTTATATGCTGTGGGGCTTGTAGCTCTTAAACCCTCATAATTGCCAAGGGGAAACCTGCTTCTACATACATTCATCAGGCAGCAATACCCCTGCTGCTTTGGAAATTAATATGTATTTATTTCTGTTGGCAAGTATCAACGTAGCTGTTGATGGGCGTCAACATGCACGTTTGTGAATACGTCAAGTTAAACATGGAAGTGGAGTCCCTGTTTCGTTGCCAAAACTTAAACAAGGGAAGCATTCAGCGAAATGTGGAATGACTGCACAATACAACCATGTCATGTGAATTTTTTTTTTATTCAGCAATGGCTTGTTAACATGCCCTGTATCGCAGCATTGTGATTGATTGATTGATTGATTGATGCTGCACATATTGGCTATGAGAGGGGGCTCCACCATTCACTGACTGTACGGCTGGAAAGATTTTTTGGGCTTCGCTGAAATGGGCAGTTTTTGTATGACGAGGTTCGCCGCACTCATTAACAGAGGGAATGATTACGTTGTTTATACTTGTGTTTCGTCGTGGCGGTAAATCATCAACTGACTCTGGGGGGGGACCTCATTCCCAGTCACTGTGGGGGATTCAGAAAGCCCTCATTGCAAGCCGGCTGCTTTAGGCGAGCAAACAAAATAAGGGAGGACGGGCAAGGAAAGGGCATTTGTGATGGCACATTCATCGTGTGGGAAATTGGCTTTGGAGCGAGTGTATTTTTGGTATTAACCCGGCCAGCAAACGCTGCAGGGCAGCGCTGGAGCCTCGGTCTGCACTGGAGGACACAATTGGCTTTGTTCCACTAGGCTTCAGTGGGAGTCGGCCAGGGTTCCTCAGGTTACTGCAGCATAAGTTTCCTGTAGATTGCCTCTGATTAGAACCACCTTCACTGCAGTATGCAGTAAGTGTGAGAAATATTTGTTGGCTCATAGGCATAGTGTAATATAAATTACAAATAAAAATTTCTTCAGTCTCTGGTGCATGTATGCTTCATCTTCATACCGGCCATGATTTTAGCCTCAGCCCGATGGCAATAATTTAGTTTTAAGCTATTATTGGCCGATATCCATAGAACCCAGATATTATCATGCATTCCTAATTTACTTTCCTTTATTCCGAAGGCCTTAGGGAAGGGGACTTGGCTGCTTTATCTGTTCCGTGGGCTTTAGAAGGACTCAGCGCTGCGATAACACCCATCTTACATAAGCTCCATGTCACTTCCAGTGTAGCTCTGTAGTCATCTGAATTTTGTGACATCTGATCACTCACGTGTAGAACAGGCCTTGCACTAAGCAGATTCATGCAAATGGCCGATATGATTTCCTCCACATTGAAAGGACACTGACGCACAGCTGTGGGACGTGTGGGGCAGAGTTAGGACCCACACTGCAGGTCATTATCAGCTCCAATCCCTGACCGGTTACTGAGAGTCAACACAAAATATCAGTCTCCCATATAAGCATATAACCTGTCTGCACCTCTGTCCTTAGTACTGCCAGCTCTGGTGTAGAGCTTTTAACATTGTATAGACGATTGTAAGTGGGTGTGTATAACCATTCTAGCAATTGTCATTGTTCTGCTGTTAAAGTCTGCTGTAAGCATTTATCATTCAAATTTGGTACAAGCCGTCCCCCATGTTTGAGTACAGTGTATGGAAATGTTTATATTTTCAGCTCCCAAACAAAATCCAAGTAATCTAAATATGCCGATAATCAATGTACAAGGGCATGAAATGAACTTTTTTTACCCACTGGCCAGTGTGGCTTGTGGATTCTAAAAATCACCAGTCATTTTCAACATTTTACCAGCTGCATTACCTTTTACAATATAACACAACCTGGTTGGTTACCTGCCAAGGTGGCTGCTAGAGTAGAAAATCTTACCAGCCACAATCAATATTTTACCAGCATTTGGCTGGTGGCGGGTGCTAATTTCACATCCTGAGTGCACTTCTTTTTTTTCTTTTTTTTTCTTTCAATATCTTCTTGTGGAGCAGATTTGTATATTTACAGGCTGTTACAGTTAATAGGATATCTTAATTTCTAAGGGAAATATAAGGAAAGAATGACAAAAAACGGGGCAATGCAGGTCCTCAACACACATTCACTCACACACACCCTCCTATACGGTAAGAACTGTCTCTGCCATGTCTTGGTCATGCATATTTATTACATCAGAAGTGATTTAGTTCCCACCATCTGTTGTGCTAGATTGAGGAAAGCTGAGTTTTATGGAAGTGGGGGTTTGTGGGGGGCTATGCTAATTGCACACTTAAATACTGTGTTCACTCCTTGTCTGAATAATCTCTTTTCCCCAGGTTTCCGAGTCTATTTATCATTTTACATTTACAATGCATTGTACCGTGGGCCTTTCTTTTACTGAGTCTGTGGAATACAAGTAGGATTTTTTCCAAATGAACCAAAATATCCTGTGATTGTATGGTTTCATTGAAAAATGCGTGTTCCACTTTACCGTGCACCATAATCCATCTTGATCAGTAGTAATAATAGGTCACTTCTAAGCCCTCGTATTGGTGGAATTATGGAATTATAGTGTTAGCTGCGATGGCAAATAGCTTGTCATCTTTATGTATTTTATCACTCATGGAAAGTTCTCATGGACTGTGTCCTTTTACTGTACGCCCATTACTAGACAATCACTTGAGTTTCATGCATTCTGTGATTTATACAGATTTTTTTATTGGATAAAGCATGTGGTATGCTGAACACAGTCGCGCCTCTAATATGCTGTCTGTCAGGCTTTTGAAGACACGGACCCGCCGCATTTTCCAAATTTTATATACATGTTCAAAGTAACTCTGGGAAGTCTTTTTTTTGCTTTAATCATTTACTAGTATAATCTTTTTCCAAGAAAAGCTTGTTTTTTTAAAAATGCGACTGGAAATATACTTCTGCTATGTACCCATGAGAAAATGCCATTGAGATGACATGATATGGTCAGTTTTGGAATGTAAGAAAATGCAGTATTTTGCCGGGCAGAGAACAGGGTTTGCGCTATATTTAAAATGTGTAGCCAAAAATAGTCTATTTGCTCCTCCATTAGATCTGTAATTATCAAATATAGCTGTATTCTGTTGAAATGCACCAACCTGAACTGGATTCGAGTTAAGTGGGTAAAAAAAACCCAAACCTATCACCGTCAGGAACATTGATTCAAGTTACCCCTTTTCAAGTAGCCTGTATAAAAGACAGGTCAAATCCCTTAATGCGTTAATGTGGGAAGCAAAATACTCCCTCATTTTAAAATGTGTTGGTTGTATTAATCCCCAACTCATCATCTAACACTTTCAGAAATGGTCACTATGACCTTGGGGCACAAATGAACTGTACAAAAGCCCAGTCAGAAAACTCAACCTCAGCAAAGTATACTTCCCTGTCTGACTGCCTAAAACCAAACCAATTTGTTTTGTGGCTCAATGCTGATGGGTGACGAGGCTGTGGAAAACACAGAGCCCAGAAACCCAAGCGTTGATTTTATTGATGTAAATTGTTTTTCTCCTTTTTAAACTGTTTTTAGGAAGCCTCTGATCAAGAAAATTATGAGTTTTTTTAATTTTTTGTTTTTGGGAGGATTTTGTGAAAATGTTGCAAAAATGCAACAGCGGGTCCTCATGGTTACAATATTTCACCACTGTTATTTTAACTAAGTCCACAAATTATTAGGCATTGATGATTCAATAACAATGAAATATATATTTTAAATGAATTTTATTAACATGAAACACTCTGATACAGCACAATAAAAAGTAAATCAACTTGACTAATTAAAATGGCAATTTTAATCGATGGTGTAGGCCCAATGCATTTCGTCACCATTAAAAAACAACAAACTAATTATCCTAATACACCTGCCCCTAATCATAAATAGCCCACCGAAGGACGTATGACTCATTCTATTGAGAATCATTTTTAAAAGTGAAACAAATTAATTGTTTATCATATATATACAGACGGGTTACAAATTAAAGGAAAAACCTGAATAAATGAGTGGAGAAACATATACTGTATATACACACACATATACAGTATGTATAATATACAGTCAAGCCGGAAGGTCTGCACACTCCTTTCACCTTATCCATGTTTTATTACGTTACAGACTTATACTACAATAGATTGAGTTCATTTTTTGCCTCAAACATCTACACACAAGAGCCAATAATGACAAAGTGAAAACAGGTTTTTAGAAAATATGCAATTTTATTTTACTGACAAAAATAGGTTATTTAGGGGTTACATATCTGTACACACCCTTAGCCTAATACTTGGTTGCTGCACCTTTGGCAGCGATTACAGCTTCAAGGCGTCTTGGGAGAGAAGCTACGAGCTTGGCACACTTGTTTCTGGACATTTTTGCCCATTCCTCTTGGCATATCCTTGCAAGCTCCATCAGGTTGGATGGGGAGCGTCGGTATACAGCCATTTTCAGCTCTTTCCACAGATGTTCAATTGGATTCAGGTCTGGGCTCTGGGTGGGCCACTCAAGGACATGCACAGACTTTCTCCGAAGCCACTCCTTTGTTCTCTTGGCTGTGTGCTTCGGGTCGTTGTCATGTTGGAAGGTAAACCTTCGCCCCAGTCTGAGGTCCAGAACGCTCTGGAGCAGGTTTTCTTCAAGGATCTCGGTGTACTGCATTCATCTTTCCCTCTGTGAAGACTAGTCGCCCCGTTCCCACTGCTGAAAAACATCCCCACATCATGATGCTGCCACCGCCATGCTTCACTGTAGGGATGGTATTAGCCAGGTGATGAGCGGTGCCTGGTTTCCTCCAGATGTGACGCTTGGTATTCAGGCCAAAAAGTTCCATTTTGGTTTCATCAGACCAGAGAATCTTGATTCTCATGGTTTGAGAGTCCTCTAGGTGCCTTTTGGCAAACTCCAAGCGGGCTGTGATGTGCCTTTTACTAAGGAGGGGCTTCCGTCTGGCCACTCTACCATAAAGGCCTGATTGGTGGAGTGCTGCCTGGATGGTTGATCTTCTGAAAGGTTCTCCCATCTCCACAAGGATACGCTGGAGCTCTGTCAGAGTGACCCTCGGGTTCCTGCTCACCTCCCTGGCCAAGGCCCGTCTTCCCCGATTGCTCAGTTTGGCCGGGCGGCCAGGTCTAGGAAGATGCTTGGTGGTTCCAAACTTCTTCCATTTATGAATGATGGTGGCCACTGTGCTCTTTGGGACACAGTGCCGTACCCTTCTCCAGATCTATGCCTTGACACAATCCTGTTTCTGAGGTCTGCAGATAATTCCTTTGACTCCATGGCTTGGAGTTTGCTCTGACATGCACTGTCAACTGTGGGACCTTATATAGGCAGGTGTTGGCAATCCCCAATCATGTCCAATTAATTGAATTTATCACAGGTGGACTCCAATTAAGTTGTAGAAACATCTCAAGCAGTATCAGTGGAAACAAAATGCACCTCAGCTCACTTTTGGGTGTCATATCAAAGGGTGTGCACACTTGTGTACATATATTTAACATTTTGATTTTTAATAAATTAGCACAAATGTCTAAAAACCTGTTTTCACTTTGGCATCATGGGCTATTTTGTGACAAAAAATGAACTCAATCTATTGTAGAATATGTCTGTAACGTAATAAAACATGGAGAAGGTGAAAGGAGTGTGCAGACTTTCCGGCTTGACTATATGTATGTCATGACAGGAAGGCAGATAAATTGTGTTGCAAGTCATTTGACATGCATTTACCCATGATTCAGTGTGGAGTCTCTTGTGTGAATAAGACGACCATTGAAGCCCAGTGTTGCATTTTTGCAACATTCAAACAAATAGCTCTAAATCATGTATATTATATATAATTTTTTTAATGTATGGAATTTTCTATCACTAAACATCTTTGGAATTAAGAAAAAAATTATTAAAGGTCAAATACTTACTTGGACAATTGTCGAAATTGGTGCCAAAGAGAGAGCAGGGGGATCAGAGGGAGGCAGCCATGTTGTCTGATCTTTGAAAGGGGTGTGTGTATTTTCCCAGAATATTTTCAAGCAAAAAGTGTTGCTATGATACATTTTAGAGTCTGGGGTGCTGGGATATGTAGTTTTTATCTACATTTAGACAGGAATAGGTACTAATGGACCGTTTTTAAAAAATGTTGCACTTTTGCAACTCTGGGTCTCTGAGGGTTTTAATATGGACTTCCCTGTGAGTGAGAGCCCTAAAGGCATGTTCCAGGCACGCAGGTGCTGTGGGATGACAGAAAGGGGAAACTACACAGAGAGAGACGGTATTCCTTGTTCACGGCCTTTTCATCCAGCAGACTTTGAGCATTGTCCCCACAAAAAATATCCAGGAATTCCGCGAATTGGAATAAGACTTTCGGAGTGCCGGCCAACCCCTCCAATTCAGCAGCCCTCTCCTCAGATTAAGGCAATACCTGCTAATCTCGTTGGACACGAGCGGCTAATCCCACGTAATCCCCAGAGCATTTCTGAGTTGCGGCGTGAAAGGAAGGACCACTGCAGCTCGTTCTCTTTACGCAAGAAGGTTTTTATGGTTGGATAAGCAAGCGGTTCCTTCCATCCTCTGTCCTCTCCTAGATTGTGGTGTCACGGTTAAATCTCCGCTTTACAGAACCTCGTATCGCAGCGCTATGCTAACCCAGAACCTTGACTGGGTTAATGATTGCGCGTTCAGACAAGAGACAAAATAAAGATAAATCTTTTACCCTTTGCTGTAAGTTGTCCTACATTTTTCACGTTCTTAGGCATTCTCTGAGAAACCTATGGATTGATTGGCTGATTTTCACGTGTATAGCGACTGTAAATACCATCGGGAATGATCAAAGGAGGATTTACACGGTTGAAGTATCCCCTTGCAATGTGCATGCATAAGGCGGTGTTGTTAAAAGATCAATATGCAGATTTACGCGCATATTTACAGCACTTTTCAGTTTCATACTCGGCCTCAAAAGCGACTTTGCGCCGCGCTGTTTTGAAACCCTATCCGGGGCCTGTAAATTGGAAATCCTTTACTCTTGCCAAGATGACCCGTGCGATCCCTGAACAGAGCTCTATTATGCTGCGGCAGAAGAGATGTGCGACGGAGCAGGGAGATAAACAAATGCCCTTGCAAATTTGCAGTTACAGATACAGCTCTGTGAGCGTGACACGCAACACCGCGCTTACCTGCCGATAAAAGCGTCCGCGAGCAATAGGCCAAGGCCCACAACAGGATGCCAAAATCATTTAAATAAATGAAAACGTGCCAGCTTATTTGAAAGGTATAGCTTCTCCTCTTTACTGCATAAATTCTTCCTGCTGAAAAGTCAGGTAATGGGGAAATGAAATTCCTCATTTAATTAGGTCCTGATTTTACCCAGCTAAAATCGCATATTACCCATAAGGCTCCCAACAAGAGTGAGCGACTCTCTTCTTTCTGTTTTGGGATAAGTCCTCCTTGTGCTTGTCACACAAGGGCATGTCATCTGCCGCAGCGAAAGAGCTGTGGACGCTGTTGGCAAATCGATCGCCGGTGTGAAGGACGGCCTTTTGCACGCACACGAGTCTCCCACGCTTTCCATTTGAAGGCGATGCCGTTTGAAAAAAGATATTTATGTGGAGGAACGCATAACAGGCCCCTCGCACGCACAAGGAATTTCTGGTGTGTAGGCCTCTGACGGTAAATGCGGTCTTCTGTCAGATGAAGTATCCCCTGTATTTCGCTGTCAGTAGGGTAAGGCTCCTTCCTACTGATTTACTTAGGATGGGAAATGATTTATGGCCCCAAGGAAGGGCTCATCCTCACACACTGTCAGAGAGAACAACAGCCAGACTGGACAGACTGTTAATTGTTTTAAGTGTTGTCTCAGACACTGGCAATGAGGTTATAATAGGATGTGCCCCCAAGCCTCTTGCTCAAGGTTACCCGCTTGTATTGTGCCGGCCTAAGCCCCTGGTAAACCAATCACGTTTCCCTTTCAGAAGACAGCTAGGCATTGTGCTGTGATGTTGTCTGCCACCACCCTATGTTGCAATCTAGCCTGGCTGAACACCACAAAAAAACCCAACTACCCAAGTGTATTTTATCTTATAATTGTTATGTCATAATTGCTTTATTTTTAAAAATCCTGTCTAAGCAAAATCATCATTTCTAATTGTTATATAAAGAACCAAAGAGAAGAAATACAATCCTCTCAAGCCTATTTTAATCAGTTGTTGATGTTTTACATTCATTTTTTTATTTTTTTATCTGAAAGCAAGAAAGTTCCTATAGTGCCCACTGCAGGAGGATTTGATATTGGTCATTTGGAGACCATTCTTATTGTAGCTCTTGATCTTGAGGTTTAATGAACACTTCACATGCAAGAAAAAAGCAATTGCACAACACGCTTAAGAGCAATATTGTTCAATGATACTTATAAAAGTGTGAATCCATGATGCGCGTGAGCAGCGAAAAGAACACTAATCAGTTTTCCAGTAAAGCTAATTGTGATGTTTTGTAACAGAATAAGGAGTGAATTTGAGGCTTTGAGTCTGAACACATACAGCTACTTTAATGCCAATTGAAGAGATTAGAGTTGAGTCTAAAGCTTTGATAAGCCCAAACACACAAGGCAGGTAAGTGAACAAAGTGGATCAGTTTACGATAGCAGAGGAGGGCAAAGTATCACCAAACACCCGACACATTCCTTGGGATTTAGCCATATCCTGCTCAATATGTTGACGAGTAAATACCGATTTGCAGGTGTTTGGGAATTCCAGGCATCTGGGTCAGTGGGGGAGGGGAGGGGGAGCTTTGCTGTGGTTTTGCCTCCCACAGTCTGACATAAATGGAACACCTGAGTCTTTTTGGGAAAACAAATACTCAAGTAAATTTTAACATCCCGAGTCTGCCTACACCGTGTAAACAAGAGCCCATTATGGTATGGCTCATTGTTCTTATAACTATTTTTTTTAAAATTATTTTTAGTTGTCAAGTCCTCTAAAGCTTCCCAAACACCTCATGCCTGTCTTTGTTCTCAGACACCTAAGTGTGTTTAACGAAAGATGAAATATTTGACTATATGGAATGTTCCGTTGTGGATGATGAGTGATCTGCTCTTTATGGTTTTCCGTCCAAAGTCCTAAGCTTTTCTTTTCACAAATCCCTGGACTGTATGTTCTAGCATACCCTCATTGTGATTACTACCCTAAAGTGTTTGCGTAGATTGTCTAGCATTCTCTGTGTTTGAAGGGAAAGAAAGTGGACGAATGATAATGGTATTATCATAAATTGTGTAATTTCTCTGTCCAGTCCCAGAACATTATAGTGCTGGGATAAAGAAGTGAAAACTCACTGTGACTGGATCTGACCTTCTTTGGAAAAACCCAGGGAAGATATGGCCTGTCATTGGCATCTAAATGCTTACAGATTCTCTGGGAAATCTGAGGCTTCTGGTGCTTCCATGAATATTTTTTGTTCATCAAATTATTCTTATAGACGTTTTTTCCAGAAAACACCAGGAGGATGGTGTTTATGGGTATACTACTGGGAAGAGGTATATTGATTAATAGAAGTCTGAGTATGTTTGTTTGTTGAGTTGGTTGCTTATTTTTCCATGCCCAGACCCCAGCGTGAATATGCGTGACTGACAGTACTCCTCTGCAGCTTAAAGCACAGGAGCCTAATGTGTCGGCTGAAGGAGGCTTGTGGAGGGGTCACTCCGACTGGGAGAGGCACTGTCCCAATGGAGGCCAGCACTGACCTTATCTCCAGGCCCACATGAGCACCACAATTTTTCTTCCTGAGAGTTGCCTGCTGCTTCAAAGCCACATGAAACCGTAGGTTTCAAACCCCCGGTGAATGTCATGGGAAAGGGAGAAGGGAGGGGCTTATCTCAGGAATGGATAATCTTTTTTGATCCGAGCTAAGCAATGTGTTCCTCTACGTTTTAATGCTGCCAGGAACGCAAGACATTAGCGTGAGGTTACACATGATTACTTGATTTAATTTCTGTCAGATTTGTTTTCTTAATGACTGGAGATGTGGTGCTCAGATGGGTGAGCTGATTAGAAGATTGAATTCATATTTTCAAAAACTTGTCCAAAGAATGAGTCCGGGTCCCTCCCCATTGGTATGTCTAGCTGACGTATTATCACCTGGCTTGGTTCCAAAGGGCAAGCTTGTGTTTACCTATAATTCGTAGAAGTACAGATCTTTGTGGCAAAGACATCAAGTGCTTTACCAAAGCTCAAGTATGCAGAGTAAGTATGCATATAAATTCCATTGAAATGTCTGAAGAGACGCGCGCACACCAGCGCAATAGCTTGAGGTACAGAGTCGAGAGAATGTTGACACTGACAGCGTGAGAGTCGCACACTTGGATTAAAACTCCAAAAATACAGATTTAATCCGTGTTTAAATTCCAACCGACGTGTTTTTGCATACTTGGCAGGAGAGAAAGTCATAGCATGCAGTGAAGCATGTTTAACCCATACTCGTCATTCCCAGGAGGCCTTCTTGTGTGATGGCCCTTATACATATTCAGACAATGAAGGGAGGGATTTGGGGATTTGTGTACTAATATTGTTTTACAACAAGTATGTGGTTATAATGTAATGTCATATAATGGACTAAAATATTACTAGATGTTGATAGTAGATATTGATCGGTATCAATAATGCACTCATCATAGGTTAAGGTCGTTGGAATGAAGTGAAAGTGCATTTCAACCCTAAGCAGGGTTATTTATGCTGTGCAGGTACTTGGTTGCACATACTCGCCAATATGCTTGGCAGTACAGATCGCTAGTGCCCCATGCATAGTACGCATTGGCAGTACAGATCGCTAGTGCCCCATGCATAGTACGCATTGGCAGTACAGATCGCTAGTGCCCCATGCATAGTACGCATTGGCAGTACAGATCACTAGTGCCCCATGCATAGTACGCATTGGCAGTACAGATCGCTAGTGCCCCATGCATAGTACGCATTGGCAGTACAGATCGCTAGTGCCCCATGCATAGTACGCAAACACAATTTGGAATTAGCCTGTGCTCATCTATTACTCTCTCTTACTTCCTGTCCCTGGTGCCCAGATTGCCCAATAGTCCGTGCGCTGAGTTAATCCAGTGGTGTCTCAGTGTCTCCCACTATACAGTCAAGCCGGAAAGTCTCCCCACCCTTTCACCTTCTCCACGTTTTGTTACGTTACAGACTTATACTACAATAGATTGAGTTCATTTTTTGCCTCAAACATCTACACACAACACCCCATAATGACAATGTGAAAAAAGTTTTTTTGAGATTTTAGCAAATTTATTAAAAATAAAAAAATAAAATTTCTCATTTACATAAGTATTCATACCCTTTGCTTTAACGTATTTTTAAAGTATCATATTTCATATTTGGTCGCATATCCTTTACATGCTGTTACTTCCTGAAGTCTGTGACCATCAACATAAAAAAAACTGTCGATATCTTATTTTCAGGTACTGTTACAAGCGATACTATAACCTCTCTGCATTTGAATGGATCTCTATGGAAATTGGGGGGTGAGACTAGATTCAGCTGTAAATTACACTGGTACAGTATGGAACACATGGCTGGCTAAATGGCTGTAAGTTATCAAGGGTCTGAGCTATCAAACGAGCCCCAAACCATCACTCTGTTGCCAGATATGGAGTAGATGTGGATGGATCACTTTAAGGGTTATTTCTCCTGACTTTTTTCCCCATAGAGTTCTATAGGAAAATGAGTCCGGAGAAATAACCCTTGCAGTGATCCATCCACATCTACTCCATATCTGGCAACAGAGTGATGGTTTGGGGCTCGTTTGATAGCTCAGACCCTTGATAACTTACAGCCCTTTAGCCAGCCATGTGTTCCATACTGTACCAGTGTAATTTACAGCTGAATCTAGTCTCACCCCCCAATTTCCATAGAGATCCATTCAAATGCAGAGAGGTTATAGTATCGCTTGTAACAGTACCTGAAAATAAGATATCGACAGTTTTTTTTATGTTGATGGTCACAGACTTCAGGACGTAACAGCATGTAAAGGATATGCGACCAAATATGAAATATGATACTTTAAAAATACGTTAAAGCAAAGGGTATGAATACTTATGTAAATGAGAAATTTTTGTTTTTTATTTTTAATAAATTTGCAAAAATCTCAAAAAAACTTTTTTCACATTGTCATTATGGGGTGTTGTGTGTAGAATTTTGAGGGAAAAAAGGAATTTAATCAATTTTGGAATATGTCTGTAACGTAATAAAACGTGGAGAAGGTGAAAGGGGTGGGGAGACTTTCCGGCTTGACTGTAAGTCTTAAATGCCATTGTGTATGATATGAGGCTGTTGTGATCACCCTGCCATGCGTGGCATGGGTGGAGCACTGGAGGTTAGTCATGGTGCGCACCTTTGCGTGGTTTTGAAGTCCTATTGTGACACATTTTCTTGATTGTTTTTTAATGCCGTGAGGTACGCCCTATGTGAAGTCAACCATAAAACCATTGTGGCATTGTTTTCAAGCATCAGAATAAGATGGAGGTTTGACTGCACATACATTGGGTTTTTTTGTTGCCTGAATGAACATAGTAGTATTTTCCATTTTTCAGTATTAACTTTCAAGGTTTGCTTCAAAGCTTTACTTGCCTGCACATTCAGGCAAAACAAAAAATAAGGTTATAGTTTTCAGAATCATTATTCCATCCATGTTACCTTGATGATTATGCTGAATATTTTTTTTGTTTTGTTCATTTTCCTTTGTTCAAGTTTTGCTCTTTAGTAGACTGTGGTCTGTACTGTTGGCATAAGCCAGGCCCATGTGTAGTATGTTCATATCTGGATATCCATATTTAGTTTGAATGGCCTCCCAGTGTAGTCCATGCATTTATATCAGAATCTCCCATTTGTTTTTATTATGTTATTAGAAAAATGTGTATGCAATTTCTTATCATGTCAGAGTTTATAGTTATGTTACACTCAGCCAGCGTGTACAGTCGTGAAATGGAATGTCTCCCCTGGTCTGGCTCAGACACTGAACGCTATTGTGTTTCACGGCTGGGCCACCGTTGCGCTGGAGAGCGGGTCAGCTCGTAGCTAGCGCTGGAAGCGAGAGAGCGCTTTCTGCCATGCATTCCTGCCCCCTCAAACCCGCCCCACGTCCCCCCCCCAAGCGTCCGGGGCGTGTTCCTGTGTGTGAGCGCGAGCCAAGCCTCAGTGGTGTCAGTCGCGTTTCACCTGTGAGCCTTGGAGTGTTTGCCTGAGCGCTGTCCCGCTCTGAGCCAGAGTACGGGGGGGTCCTGCTGCAGCGCTACCCATGAGGAGACCGAGGGACAGGGAGGAGTTTTTCTGTTCTGTTGCCCTCCCCCGGTGGGGAGTGAAGAACCATGAGTCTGCTCGGCAGAACCAAGGAGTGGGGCTGGGGGCTCGCGCATAGGCCGGGTGTGGTGGTGATAGCCGGCGGCCGAAACGGCTGGGAGGAACGGAACCTCCTGAATGGGTTCAACCGGAGGATATCCCGATGGTTCGGTGAGTCTTGTGGCTCTGCCACCTTACCATAAGCATGCCGTGGGCTTTGTACTCATGTCTTACAAAAAAAGGACTGTGAATTTTGAATGTTACTCTGGCCTGTTGTGTGTATATGGCAGCCTGCGGAGAGGGGATGTTTGTAAGGCTAGTGCACAGAGCACTCTGTACCAGGGTGTTTGGAATGAGGTCATCCCCCAAATCATGAGCGGTCTCAGCCCGGCACGCAGAGAGGGTGGGCACCTCCAGTCCAGACCTGAATCTTGACTCTCCAGTAAAACTCATGGGCTGAAAAAGTGTGATTCACCATGTGAGAAACACACTGACATCAGCCATCTGCAAGTCCACACTGCGGTATGCCTACTCCGACGGGAATGGTGTTTTATACGGAGTTTTATTCCTCCTCTACTGGTTACTCATTGTACAGCCCCTGCAATGGTGCCTGGTTTCATGAAGGAAAGAACTCCAAAACACCACTGGCCAATATACTGTACCAGGCACATCTTTATACCAGTACTTTATTTGGATTGTAGAGTACCATGGGCTTTGATTGGTCAACTTCATTGTATGCAAACTGAGAGATGAAGTACTGAGGCTATATTTAAAGTCTATCCCATTGACCATGTTGTCTATTGTATCAGTTGTATTGTTGGTATTGTATACGTTTCTTGGTAAACTCGTTGAACCCAGATATGTATCTTCAATGTGAACAACATTTTTCTAAATGTCAACTCGTTGATTTGTTTGGGGTTGTGGTTGAGTACTTTCCAGATGCGATCCACTGCTTGAAAAGGGCCTGCACTGTAGCCCTGTAACAGGATAGGGTAATGATTTACAAGTATGGTAATTACTGGTTGTGCTGTTACGACAACTGTTATTAGTAAGCTCGTTTGCGAGGAGCATTTCTTCAAAAACACTTGACCAGATTTCTGAACAGGGTCCACCATCCCTGGGGAGTGAGGTCATATTCAATAGAGAAGGAATAAACTAAACCCTCTCTTCCTGGTGTGTGCCATAATGGGAAGAAACCAATGGAATGCGCATAGTTTCCATGTTACGATTTTGGGAAAGTACTGTAGTTCAAGGATCTTCCTTGATTGGAAAGTTGTGCCATGGCATGCCTGTGTGCATATGTGTGTGTGTGTGTGTGTGTGTGTGTGTGTGTGTGTGTGTGTGTGTGTGTGTGTGTGTGTGTGTGTGTGTGTGTGTGCGTGTGCGCGTGTGCATGTGCGTGTGTACTTGAGGAGTTTACTCTTTTTATGATGGTCACTGTGGAGGTGAAAGTCCAGCTCAGTTGTTGGGAATGTCCAGATGGAAATGCCATTCTAGTTTGAGAATGTTTTCTTGTGAAGCGAGTATTGGCGAGTGTTTGCACTCTGGGATGTAATGCAGGTGAAACACGATTGTCTCAGAGCACAATGATGTCTTAGTCCCCCTGAGACCTCAATGAGTCCACACCTAAAATTAACTACATCTGAAGATACCTGTAATACCTTTACTACCTGTCTACACTAGAAAGAGGTAAAAAAAATAAATACTAAAAGACAAAAATTCCCCCCTAATGTCATTGACCTAAAGCCTGTTACCAACCCAAAAAAAGACATGCTGTTAACAAGTATATCTTCTCTGAATTTAATGTTTATCTAGGAATGCTTTAAAATGCTTAATCATATCACGCATTGGCTTTGCCAGACACTCTTTCAGCTATCAGCACTTCTCAGATGTCATGGAGTTCAAGCAGTGTGGCCCTTCCTGTTGCGCCAACAGTGCATAGCTGCTTCCGTGTGTGTGTGTGTGTGTGTGTGTGTGTGTGTGTGTGTGTGTGTGTGTGTGTGTGTGTGTGTGTGTGTGTGTGTGTGTGTGTGTGTGTGTGTGTGTGTGTGTTTGTGTTTTTAAATAAGAACTGATCTTGTCTCAGACTTACCTGGAAATGTTTTGTCTGTGTTTTATTGTTCCATAATACATTTCCTCAAATCATGATCATGAAGGGTTTCTTATACTCCGATTTACCTGTATGTATCGTTTTGTTCATACCATTGAAAAAAAAAATTGGCTTGAATCCCTTATGGAAAAAGAATATACTGCAGTATATTGTAAATATATCAAAATTATCTTCACAATACATTTAAAATATACTGTAGTATATTACATTTCCATAAGGGATAACCCTTCAAAATGATATTGTATTCATGAATGAGATTTGAAAGCAAGAATGCCCAACACTGTTAATTGGAGTTTCTGACGTTTCGCATAATGTCTTTAAGACAGAGGTCACACACCTTGCCTGACATAGAGTACATGGGCTCCTGTGAGAGAAATCCCAGAGATGGACTCACAAGTCCAACCTTTCCTTTTAAGTGGAAAAACATTACAGAAAATGTTTATTATGATGATTATACAAACTTACGAGATGATGTTCCTGAGAACCCTTTTTTTTTTTTTACATTAAACAGGATCTGGGTGTTTTATTTGTATGTCATCCCTCAAGGTTGGAGCATCTCTTTGTGTCCCATTCTGAAACCACTGTTTGGGAGTGATGGATTACTCTAGTCCCTCCACCTTCCTGTGTTTACTCTTGTCAATCCTCTGTCTACAGCTGTCTGCCAAAGTTGTCATTTCATGCCCGGGAATCTTCTTTTCTTGCATTTTAGCATTCAAACCGAGGAAAGCATTCTCATATTCAGCACGGTAGCGGTCATACGTATTGACCTCTGACAGTCTTTAACTGTTGTGGAATGTCTTTTAAGGATGGCTGTTCTTTTTTGTTGAACTGCCTGCGTGAGTTTCTGATGGATTTTCCAGTGGTTGCAGCATAACATATGCTGGAGTTATTTTGCAATATGTTTTAAAGTGTTTGTTGTTGCACGGCAGATGTTTCCCGCTGTGTAAAATTTTAATCTTTTCTAACCGTCTGCAAATCCTGTTGTGAGTCACTAATGGGGTTTTCTACATGTTTTCCTCTGCGGCTCTTAATTGAATTTGCAAACGCTTGAAGCCACACAGGGTGCAGTTTATTTGACTGATGGCCCCAAAAGGAGTTTGTCTGACTTTTTGGTTGCTCTGTCGTGTAACTCGAAAAGTGGATTTACAAAAATACTGACTTGCGTTTGAGTGTAGCCTGCTTGGAAATGCCATTTATAAATCATAAAGGTCGTGAATCTTTCCTGTTATCTAAAATACGTCATTATCGTCCTTTAAGTCTTCCTCTTTTCTGAAAAGATCAAGTTTGGAAGCGGGACCATTTCCTTTGACTCCTGGTCGGATTGATAATAATAGTTAGCAGCTATAGTGTATGCACACCACTTGGATGAAGTCATGTGGTTGTATTCTCTGATCCGTATTTCATGTTGTGACTTAAGTTCAATCTGAATGTTTCCCTGTCATTATTTTGAATTTACGTCCAGATTCAGATTTATTCGTCCGTCATGTTTGAAAAACGTCGGCTTGTTAGCTTCTTAAGCAAGACACCTGGATACGCTTGCACCTGCAATTCGAAGCACATGTGAAATTTGAGTCTCGAAGGCAGTCAGTATATGGCCAGTTGGTATTTAGCTTTCATTAAGCAATTTAGTCAACTCTAGTCTACTCCAGTATGGCCCCTTTGAACAGGTCCATTTTTGCCACAATAAATGTATTACTTTGTTTGCCATCATGAATTTATGTTGGTTAAGGGAAGACCTTTCCAGCAGCCTTTTTGCCTTGAGAAAGACCTAGAGCGATGCTATGATTTACAGCAGTGACACTATTTGGGAAAGTTTTGACCTGATCACATTTGAGATGGATTCTCCACTTTTTAACGGCAGGACATAAACGAGGCTCAGCATTCCCTTGCTGGTCTGCCCAGATCATTTTCTTCTTGTTCATTTTTCCCAGATCCAGGCCAGGGCACTGTTGTCACAGTTCTTGGCAGGAAACGGCTGGGTTTTCCACAGGAGGTGAAGTGCGGTAATTTGTTCTTGACTGTAATCATCTCAGAAAGCCCCCTTTTGCAGTAAACCGACCCTGAGCCCTTCAGGCTTGAAGCCGGATGCAGGGGTCATGCAGTCATTGCTAACACACTGTACTGTACCTTTTGCAGATGTCCATTGTATCTGCTAAATGGCTTCTTAAAACAGCATTAGGACTCCCTCACTAATATTATTATTTTACTTTTTAATGACAGGGTAAAAGAAAAGCTATTGTAAAAATTGTGGTAATATTGCAACATTGATGTCCCGTAGAGAGTGTAGTTCTTTACAAAATAGCAAAGAGCAAAATTATGATTTTGCTTAAATTAAATGGCATCAGAGATATACAGTGCATTCGGAAAGTATTCACAGCGCTTCACTTTTTCCACATTTTGTTCTGTTACAGCCTTATTCCAAAATTGATTAAGTTCATTTTTTCCCTCAAAATTCTACACACAACACCCCATAATGACAATGTGAAAAAAGTTTTTTTGAGATTTTTGCAAATTTATTAAAAATAAAAAACTTAAATTTCTCATTTACATAAGTATTCATACCATTTGCTTTAACGTATTTTTAAAGTATCATATTTCATATTTGGTCGCATATCCTTTACATGCTGTTACTTCCTGAAGTCTGTGACCATCAACATCAAAAAAAACTGTCGATCTTATTTTCAGGTACTGTTACAAGCGATACTATAACCTCTCTGCATTTGAATGGATCTCTATGGAAATTGGGGGGTGAGACTAGATTCAGCTGTAAATTACACTGGTCCAGTATGGAACACATGGCTGGCTAAATGGCTGTAAGTTATCAAGGGTCTGAGCTATCAAACGAGCCCCAAACCATCACTCTGTTGCCAGATATGGAGTAGATGTGGATGGATCACTTTAAGGGTTGTTTCTCCTGACTTTTTCCCCCATAGAGTTCTATAGGAAAATGAGTCCGGAGAAAATAACCCTTGCAGTGATCCATCCACATCTACTCCATATCTGGCAACAGAGTGATGGTTTTGGGGCTCGTTTGATAGCTCAGACCCTTGATAACTTACAGCCATTTAGCCAGCCATGTGTTCCATACTGTACCAGTGTAATTTACAGCTGAATCTAGTCTCACCCCCCATTTCCATAGAGATCCATTCAAATGCAGAGAGGTTATAGTATCGCTTGTAACAGTACCTGAAAATAAGATATCGACAGTTTTTTGATGTTGATGGTCACAGACTTCAGGAGAGTAACAGCATGTAAAGGATATGTGACCAAATATGAAATATAATACTTTAAAAATACGTTAAAGCAAAGGGTATGAATACTTATGTAAATGAGAAATTTTATTTTTTTATTTTTAATAAATTTGCAAAAATCTCAAAAAAACTTTTTTCACATTGTCATTATGGGGTGTTGTGTGTAGAGGGAGTGTAGTTTGAGGGAAAAAATGAATTTAATCAATTTTGGAATAAGGCTGTAACAGAACAAAATGTGGAAAAAGTGAAGCGCTGTGAATACTTTCCGGATGCACTGTATAGTGCCGCTCTACCACATATTCTCTTGATGTGCAAGGCAGTTCACTTTGTAAACCCAGTTGATATCACATTGTTTAAAAATGCTTTCCATATATCATTGCTGTACTCTCTGAAAATGTATCTAGATACACAGGATATAACCTCACAAGTGATAACTTTTCCGAAGCGTAACCATAGCTGTTATGAGCATGATTTGGATGAGCATGTTTGTTTAGACAGATACATTAAAATTATGTACTGTGCAGTATGTAGCATCGGGCCATTCCCATGTGAAATGCAGCTTGAGTTGAGTTTTCCTCATTGTTCAGTTGCCATGGGGATTGGGACGGCCGCGGTGTTAAAGCAGCCAGCTGTAGGGAGAAGTGCTGGAGCCTGGCTGCCGTCAGGACAGTTCCTTATACACTCCGGAGTGAAGGGCTCTTTGGGCTGTGCCCAAGTCAACCTCCCCCACAGTGAATCATAACTCCAGATGTGGGGGTCCGGAGATGCTTTAACACCCCCTGTAGTTTAACTGTGGACTCTTGTGGGAGTAGTGAAAAGAGAAGGCTGGGAAAAGTGTGCTGTGCAACTGCAGGGAGATTAGCCAGGCTAGGTCCACGCTGAGCGTGCAGGCCGGGTCAATGTTGAGTGTGCAGGCCGGGTTCATGTGAGTGTGCAGGCCGGGTTCATGTGAGTGTGCAGGCCGGGTTCATGTGAGTGTGCAGGCCGGCTCAATGTTCAGTGTTCAGGCCGGGTCAATGTTCAGTGTTCAGGCCGGGTCCGTGCTGAGTATGTTGGCCGGGTCCATGCTGAGTGTGTAGGCCAGGTCTATGTTGAGTCTGTAGGCCTGGTCCATGCTTAGTGAGTAGACAGGTTCCATGTTGAATGTTCAGGTTTGTCCGTGCTGAGTCTGGTTGATTATGTGTTTTGGCCACAAGGAACTTCAAAATAGAACAATTCTGCATCTAGGGTCATCCTCTTTCTGCTATGTGTGTTTTATGCGTTTCAGTATTGCCCTGTCAATTTGTGTCAGCTTTCTGATGTGTGATTTGCCTCAATCGTGAGTAAATCAGCCAAATGTGGGATCAGCCATTTCCCCTTGCCTAAGACTCTCTCTCTCTGTCTCTCTCTCACTCAGAATCGCCTCGGTTGTCCACGGCCTCCTCGGTCAGCAGCAATGAGCGCATGTCCACGGCGACTGTGTCCGACTGCTCCCCCTCCCTCGGCGCCGACTTGGCCGAAGGCGAGCGCCCAGTGAGCCTGGTGTCCACCCTCTCCTCCGGCTCGTCGCGGGACGGCCAGAGCCTGTACGGGAGCACCGCCGCCCTCCCCGGCGCCGCCCCCTGCGCGGGAGAGGACATCGACCTGGAGCTGAGCCCTGCGGGGGGGCGCCGGGGAGCAGCAGCGGCGGCGGGCGGCAGGCAGACCCGGGGTTGACGAGGAGAAGGGGGTTCGCCCTCCGCCACACCAGGCCTCGGCACAACAACAACAGCGCGGGCGTCCCAGCGCCGACGAAGGAGCCCACCAGCCCCCCGCCTCGCCCTTCGCGGCCGAGGCCATGGCCCCCAACCCCAAGCTCACCTACGTGGACCGCGTCGTCATGGAGATAATCGAGACGGAGCGCATGTACGTCAGGGACCTGCGCAGCATCGTGGAGGTGAGCGGCCGCCGAGGTCTCGGGTTGAATGGAGGCTGATTACTTCACTGAGGGTGCAGACCAAATCAAATCAGTGGCCATAATGTTAAACTGGACTCTCGCATTCCTCCAATCAGAAGAGGGAATAAGTGGACAGGAAATGGTCTTGAATGAGTTTCACTGGTTGTCTGGATCATAATCCCTATCCCATTGTGCCAACATTTTTGTTATCCCATACCAGTGGTATCTAAAATCAGAGTTATACCTAAATCGTCAAAAGGTCCGGGAAGTTCCTGTGATGGTATGCTATACCACGTCAACCGCATGAGAATGATTGGAAGTATCATTTGTCTCTTGAACTTGGGTACAGCGCTACTGATAAATATCATTTCATATTTTTGATGTAAATGATGATATGCAGTACATTTATATTTTGGATAAAATTACAAAGTGTCAGACTTAACACAGAAATAATGATCAAAGGAAGTATTTAACCACATAGATATTTTAAATTCCCTCCACCAGCTGAAATTCTGATTAAAATGGTTGGAACAGGGCTTCTGTAATGGAGTTATGTTTTTTGGGTGGATGTGAATAGTGCAAGTGGAAAATCCAGGTTCAGAAAGTAAAATGTTCTCCCCTGCATTTTGTTCCAAATAGCTGGATTTCCTAATTAGCACAGTTCTTCAGCCATGAGGTAGAACTAATTAGTGAAATCAGCTGGCTGAATTTATGGGTGGAAGAAAAACACGGCAGGACTTTTACTTTCTGACCCCTGGACTTTCCACCTCTGAATAGCGCAAACAGAACCTGCCTTTGAACAAGCCGCTCATATTGTCCCTGGTAATCTGTGGAGACGTTCAAAGTGGAACTGCATCCACATTTGGGTCCACTCACTGAGAGGGCAGAGTGAATGAGCAGAAGAGTTGTGTTTTGTGATGAAGAGACGGATGGCAGGTCTGTTTCAGGCTGTTTGCTCTTGGCGTGCCGCGGTCGCGTGACTTTCAGCACACTTGCCCTTTCTCTGCGTGCTCTATTCAAAAGTGCAATTCTCAGGATTCCTACCTCAAGGATTCATGAGCTGTTGAAGTAATGAAGTTGTACAGTTCATAGCCTCCAGGTCTCTGTGCCAGCGGTCATGCTGGATTTCCTGCTAATCCCTGTGCTAGTTAAGGGCTGGGTCAGGTTCAGCTATGCTCTACAAGTGCCCAAATTTTATGTCTTGTTTAGAATCATATCATGTATAAAACAAAAAAGTGAAAAATGTAAAAAGGAATCTACTGTGTAATAAATCAATTTAGATAGTTTGTCGTCTTCACAAAATACTGCTGTAGGCCATGAGAAGTTACGCTTCTCATGATTAATCTAGACCAGCAATCACTTTACTTCCTTAGTGACATTCCTCAGTACCTCTCAGAACATTAACTTGACATTGTAAGGAAAGGCGACTGGTGTCAACAGGTGAGCGGAATGCCCGTGTACTGCGGAAAGGAACCTACTTCTACACATGGGGATGCTGTTTTTGGGTTAAACCTTAATTTAGCTTTTCTCAAGAGGGTTTGTAAATGAGACAAAAACATACAGTAATGAGTGCTTGGGGTATCATAAGACTGTGTGGTTGAAATTTTATAGGCCTGTAGCGTAGCAGAAGTGGCCTTTGCCTTTGGGAGAAAAATGCTTATAAAAAAGTAGTGGTCTGTTTTCAGCAGCAAGGATATTCAGCTTCCTCAAAGCCATTCAGAATTAGTCCCCACCCCATGATCCTGAGCAGTTTCCTGCATTCCTGAGAAGGAAATGTACAGGCAGACATGTGTACTGTACGGCTTGCTTTAGATTGACTCATAAATGCGTGTGCACTCTCCCTGACCTTCACTGCATTAGGAAATGGAGTATCAGTAACATGGTATTCCTGGTAATAAGGTGATGATGTGCTCGTCATCCCTTTGTTTGTATTCAGTCCTGTTGATGGTAATCAGTTTGATGTAGATAAATCCACAAAGGCTAGCCAAGCCTACCAATGCAATTCCTATTAACTGAATCAAGAATCTTCCCCGGAGAGCTGCCTGTGTTTCGTTCCGATAATCCATTTAGTCCAGCGATCAATTCAGTACAGCAGGCTTGGAAAAACAATTTTGTGTGTTCATGCGTGGGCGGGGGGGGGGCGTGGATAATACGTGAGAAGAAAAGGTATACGGTTCTTGTTTCGGGCTGCATTGCTTCTCTCCGCTGTTGTTTGACTGGAGGTGACATGGGAAAGTGCGCTAACACCGGAGGAGGAAATGAAAACCTGCTCAAGGTTTTCGCTGCCAAACACCATGGAAAGTCCAATGTCACAATTTGAAATTAACCCTTGGAGAGCCAGTTGTCCGCTCCACAGAGACAACTCACCAGCTAGCTAAAATTCTCACGTTTACTTAGGTCTACAACATTTTCGCCTTGCTGCACTAAGCACAAACTGCCGCATAAGCTTTCTAATCAAAATACAACATCTGGATCAGGATGTTGAAGATTTGTGCAGGGGTAAGCAATTAGTTAGGCTAGGTACAGCTTTATCAGATGAAGTGCCTCAAAGCATTAGATCAGGGGTCCTGAATCTTATCCAGTAAGGGCCAGTGTGGGTGCAGGCTTTTGTTCCAACTAAGCAGTAACACACCTGATTCTACTAATCACGGTCCTTAGCAAACACTCTAGTGATTGATTAGTAGATTCAGGTGTGTAACTGCTTCATTGGAATAAAAGCCCGCACCCACACCGGCCCTTTCTGGATAAGACTGAGGACCCCTGTATTAGATGATAATATACACTGCCCGGCCAAAAAAAAAGTCGCACACTGTAATATTTTGTTGGACCGCCTTTAGCTTTGATTATGGCGCGCATTCGTCGTGGCATTGTTTCGACAACCTGCATTAATTTTTGGCCGAGGTCTTGTATTGACGACGGGAGAGTCGAACCACTCCGTGAAGTCTTCTCCAGCACATCCCAAAGACTTTCAATGGGGTTAAGGTCAGGACTCTGGTGGCCAATTCATGTGTGAAAATGATTCCTCATGCTCCCTGAACCACACACTCACAATTTGAGCCCGATGAATCTTGGCATTGTCGTCCTGGAATATGCCCATTGATGGGATAACCTGGTCATTCAATAAATTCAGGTACTCAGCTGACTTCATTTTATTGCTGCATAAAGTTGCTGAGCCTAGACCTGACCAATTGAAGCAACCCCAGATCATAACACTGCCTCCAGAGGCTTGTACAGTGGGCACTATGCATGACTGGTGCAACTGCGACTTTTTTTTTGGCCAGGCAGTGTATGCTTACCTGTATGAATAACACTGGCTATACCCCCTAAGCAGGTGTAGAGCCTACTACTTGCCTAGAACACCTAATGGCAAGAAAGCATCCCACTGATGTCTGTTTAATGGGATGAATATCTGTTAAATGATAGGACATCTTGGTATCCTACCAATCCCTTACTAAGATTCCCAATTCTTAGGTCTTATTTTGAAGCCTGCTCTTGGCAGCTAGTTACTGCATTGCTGTACAAGAACTGTGGCCATTCTTGACCCAGATTGGTCGATCAACACTTGCGGTATGAAGTATGAAGTGCAAGCTTTCAGTGACCTCCCTGTAAACCGGGATCGGATCCTGATCGGAGCAGACGGAGCAGGGCAGAGGGAGGAAATGCGACTCCCCTTCGCCGTTCCACCTGGAAACGGAAACCTGGATCACACCTCAGAAAGAAACGCCGAGCAGCCTCTTTGCTGTGTTATTCCAGCTGCCGTCTGCAGCCCCCCCCCCCCCCAAAACCCCCCACACCTCCATCACCCATGGCAGTTCAGACATCCCAGGAGCTGCCAAAAGCTGCGCTGTGTAATTTCAGAAACATCTTTGGTTGCAAATCACAGACATTGCACTCAACCTTGGCAGGATACCGGAGAGGAGTGGTAAATTAAACAGACCCCCCAAATGCAGCCTCACCCACACGCAGACCTACATCATGTATGTGAACATAGGTCACAGTTCGCAACACTTAGAAATGCACGATCTTGGCAATGATGTTTCATTTTGTATTTTCAGCCAAATACCTGTCACCTCTTCCAGACTGGAACTGGCAGCACAAGCAGTGTTGCGGTTTCTTGCACTTCCTTCTGGTCTAATTGTGAGCGCTTAAACCACCCGGCATAGAATCACTAATAAGCCAGGCTGGGCTCAGTCAGGACTTGGTAAAGATTTTTAAATAAGGTCTTGATTTTCTGTGGTCATCAGATATCCCCTGGCATTTATTGCAATGAGTATTGTTATTGGAGAACTGATTTCTATGGCTTTTTCAATTCAACCATCAAAATGACCTGAAATCTAATAAGCGAATTATCATCCTTGCCTCTTTACTGTAGCTGATGTGTAATGGCTGCTTTGGCTCTAACGGGACACCATCACAGCGTGTGGGCCCCATCACCATGGAGCTTTATGTTTATGAGTGGCATGGCAATATGTGACGGCAAGTTATTACTGTCTGAAGTGACTTTCCGGTCTTTGGCTGATCTGCTACAGCTAAAGGACTTTGTCTCTGTGTACATCTTATCTGAGTCATTTGGTGAGGAGTTTCCCTGTACTCATAAACATGTGTTTACTTTGACCTAATCACATTGATAAAATGTTTGTTTTGGATTATCAGGCCCCTGTCCATTGCTATTGCTTCCAAACTGCCCTTTAGTGTCTAGAATAAGGAAATCATTTTGACAGTGTTTCTGTACGCTGCAATGCAAGACACCATGTCGTAGCTCTAGTATAAAAGACTAGCTCTTTGTATCAAAGACTTCTCTTCCTGAAAGCCTTGTAATTTTAGGGATTACTGCTCAGTCCCCAAAACATCAACACCAGAATCAGTGAGGCAGTACGTCTTCAAAGAGAGCACCGTCTGCTGGTGAAGGCCAGAGCTTCAAAGAGAGCACCGTCTGCTGGTGAAGGCCAGAGCTTCAAAGAGAGCACCGTCTGCTGGTGAAGGCCAGAGCTTCAAAGAGAGCACCGTCTGCTGGTGAAGGCCAGAGCTTCAAAAGCTTTTGTTTCACAGCAGTGTCACCTTTCCACGTGGTCCTCAGACTTTTATCAAAATCCACACGCAATCATTTCATACAGACGACAATCAGAACAACAGCGATCAAAGTGTTTCTATATCGGGCTGACATGCATCGTATATCATTCAGCAACCGTGTACAGTTACAACAGGTGTGTGTGTCTGTCTGTCTGTCTGTCTGTCTGTGTGTGTGTGTGTGTGTGTGTGTGTGTGTGTGTGTGTGTGTGTGTGTGTGTGTGTGTGTGTGTGTGTGTGTGTGTGTGTGTGTGTGTGTGTGTGTGTGTGTGTGTGTGTGTGTGTGTGTGTGTGTGTGTTGGGGGGGCATTTGTTGCTTTGCACTATCCTTCCAATTACTGCTGTTTAAACGTTCAATGACCACGTGGGTTTTTAGTAAATATTTTGTATTCCTTTTTTTGGTTACAGTACCAATATAGTATGTTTGTAGCCATGTGTTACTAAGGTCAGGAAATCTGTTTGCAAAGCGGAGAAAGCACAGACACAATGGCACTGGGGGCTCAAACAGTCCTGGAGGCATGCAGTCTGCTTGTTTTTGTGATTTCCTTTCAATTAGCAGCCAATTTAGGCCTTTGAAACTCTGTGTTCAGACTATTTAGCCAACCAAACCATTAATGACATAAGTACAGGAACACATCAAACACCAGCAGAGACAGCAGCCCTCTGGGATTTTAGTGTGAGATCCCTACTGTAAAGCCACTTGCCTTAATCTGACATCTCATATTGTTGTAGCTCTGCTATCCAGAACGCTTCTCTCTGGGAAAAGCAGGAACTGATCTTCAGCCCTGAAGCACCTCTGCAGTCTTACACGACAGGAATTACCATTAAGCACTTTGTGGAGGCTCTAGTTGTTCATATAGCCACACAGTTTTCTTAAGAAAGTTGTGAACCTCATTTGCAAACAAGACAGCAACATTCACATAAACGCTGGAGGTCAGACATTTTGAATTGCTAAGGTGAGAATTAAAATGAGTCACCATATGGAGGCACTGCTGTAAATATTTTTCATGTTTTGTCAACCTTGACCCTGAGCATGCTGTCTGAAAATGGCTTTCCCAGTTCAGTGTAAATGAACAAAATTGTCACATATTTATTTGAATGCACAGTAGACCCCACCAGTGCTAAAGCAGCAATGTAGATGGTTGACTTTGTGTTTTGTTGTGCCCTTTGTTACCCCACCAGTGCTAAAGCTGCAATGTAGATGGTTGACTTTGTTAGTTTTGTTGTGCCCTTTGTTGTTGTTGTATTAGAGTATAAAGTTGTTGATACGTTGTAGATAATGCTGAGTTGTTAGTTTGTTGTTGTAGAGGATTAAATTTTTTTGGTGTGTTGCTGTGGTAAAGTATGTCGTTTTTGGTTTGTTGCTGTTGACATGTCGGTTTGTGGTTGTAGAGCATCTGGAGTTGTTGATTTGCAGCTTAATTGTGTGAACGTGTGTAATTTAGCTCACAGTTTGACACTGGGTTGGGTCTATTATGTGCGCTATTCAGCCGCTTCTCCTTTACAAGGCTTTAAAGCATTCTTTCTCGATGGCAAAAAGCCGAAGTAAACACTAGGCTGTTCTATAGATAGACGATAAATAGGTGATATAGTGGGGGTGGTTGGTGTTTAGTGTATTGTGTCACAGAATGTGTTGTTTCTTTGTCACCTTTTCACCGCACTAAAATTATAGCAAGGGTTGCCAAACTTCTTTTTTTTTATATAAACATCTTTATAAATAGGTTGAGGAATGTGAATGTGGTTCAGCTGCGCTGAGGCGTTTTCTACAGCACCTGATGGAGTTATCCTCGGCCTGTAGGTGGAGCTGTCTTTGTCATCCCTAACCAAGGGAAGAACTCCAGGGCAAATATATCCTCAGAGCACAAAGGGTCCTTTTTGAGTCCTTCTGCCCCAGAGATCCCTGCTGTAGATAAGGACTGCGGCAGCTCATGCCAGAAACTGATGCTGAAATAGCCTTGGGGGGAGGGGACAGGCTGGTGGCTGGGGGGGGTTCAGCATGCAGCTCTTCTGTGCGATGCCCCACCATGTCACGTGTTCACTCTCGGTTACATTCATAATATTACTCTGCTTCAGTCGTTTTCCATCTGATTTAGCCTACATCTAGACCAGGGGGCGGGGAACCTTATCCGAAAAGGGCCGGTGTGTGTGCAGGTTTTTGATTTAGCCCAGCACTAAGATACCTGATTAAACAAGTTGACTAATCATGGTCTTCAATCAAGACCTTAATAAGTAGAATCAGGTGTCTTCGTGCTGGGTTAAACAAGAACCGGATTAGGTTCCCCACCCCTGATCTAGATCATATAGATACCATATGCCCAGTGTTTTCACCCTGTAATCAATGCAGTTTATGGGTAGAGATGAGTACAGAATTGCATTGTGGGGTTGTCGGTTGGCGTACCCGGCTGATGCAGTTGTTTTTAGCGCAGAGATGTACTCTATAGTCCAGAATGAATCCTGGCTGTGCCGGTGACAGCATGCGGAAACGAGGCACTTCTCTTGTCTGGCCTGACTTGGAAGAAAAGGCCCAGAAATGTTTCATATAGTTTTTTACACAAAAGTCAAAATCTAGCACAGAACAAATACAGACATTTTTACCTCAGAAGAGTAAGAGACGTTTTTCTTTTCTACCTGTTGTTTTTGGATATGTTTCAGGGTGTGTTTTTATTTTATTTTATATATATATAAAGGCGCTTTGCCGTTGAAATGGTATATATGCACGGGGTCCCACTCCCAAGTGTTTTTAGACAAGAATGCTTTATCGTAGTTTAAAAGAAAACATATTTTGGAATGTGAAACTAAGTGGTATTATGCACAATGCACGATTATTAAATTTGATTTAACGTTCCCCTTGCGAACTTCAGATCTGCTGGACTAACATATTGATTTCACTGTGCTCTTACAATGTGGACTATTTCCTGTAGTGGTTTGGTTGTGCTGCGAATGAAAGACTGCCTGGCTGACAGCCCTCTATTCATCCAGCAAAAGCTGCCTCTGATCTCTGAACACCCTTCAATCACGGGTCTAAGCAGATGTTTAGATCAGGTGGGCCCGTCTAAGCCTCCATGGTAACAGCTGCCCCGGAAACCCAGAGCAATGACAGGATTGTGAGCCCGAGCTTCTGCAAGAGCTACCGTTCCCACGTCCTTGACGCTTTGATGTCATTTCATTTTTGAACTGACTTTGTGATGCATAATTCATTTTGAGTCTAAACCTGAATTCCTGCATCGTAACACTCTCTGTCAAACCTGTCACTAATGGAATGCATGAATAGTGTTTTGAGAAGCATCCAGGTCGTCGTCTTCCAGGCGTGCCTTGGTTGAGAGCGCCACTGTATTGCGATGACGGACTAACAGCAGGGCCCTGGCACCTCATCACAGACTAGCGGGCAGGTAAACAGAGAAATGGCGTGGAGCTCATCAAACGTCAGCTGGAAGCCAATTACCCACAGTGGCTAAACATTCTGCGCTTTGGTCACCGACAGCACCGCCTCCAGTCTAGTGCTTTCATATGTCTGAAGGCGGAGGGTAAATAAACCCCCTAACCGTAGGGGCCAGCAGCATTGTAAATCCTGTTTCCACAGCAGGGCGAGAGGCGGCCGGCCTCTGCGGTTTCCCGCACGTAAACCAGCAACACGCCCTGGCCTCGCGCGGTAACGCTAGCCGCCTGCATGCGGCCACTGCTCAGCCTCTGTCAGCATTCCCCTGGCTCTTTTCCTCCCAAGATAACATTGACCGGGGGTGTCCAGGCGCTGTCACGCACGGGCCGGCGTATGTTACACACGGCGGAGCGGAAGGCTCTCGTGAGGGTACGCGTTTAGGTTAGGATTGTGCTGTAGAGTGAGGCCTGTGTGTGCGGGGAGTGGTGTGCGTCTGTCACTGTGGTCCCCAGCCCTGTACTCTCTCTCTCTCTCACACACACACAAACACGCGCGCGCACACGCACACACACGCACACCATCCTTTGCTGTGCACCTACTGAAAATTCTATTGAAGGCCATCTTATATATGAATAAATTTTGTACTTAATATAGTTGTTCTATACAAAAATTTTGTAAGGGTGTGTGTATTGGTAAATCCCCTGATCTCCACTCACATATGGACTCTAACGCTAATACATTGTCAAACTCAAAACCCGCCCATTGTGTAAATTTGGGTTATGGCATGAGGATCTCATGACTTTGTCTGTCATCGCATTTCTAGCTGCCCATATTTTGTTAATACAGTGTGCGCAGAGCTTAAATGCAGAGTGAGTGTTGATAGTGTGCTGTGAGGTCACTTTATGGGTCTGTGTGTTTTGGGTTTGAGCCTACGGGCTGGGACTAAATATCCAGACTCCTTGGCTTCATCCTGGCAGGAAATGGAATCCCATCCAGAACTGAGCAGGACAGTCAGACACTTCCAGGAGGGGATGCACACGTTTTCCAAGGGCACGTTTTCCCAGAGAACATTTTCCAAGACCATGTTTTATCACTCGGGCAGAGAAATGGATACATCGCATTTTAGTCATAGTTCACAACAATGCATACATTTGGAAATAAATAACTAGGGTAACCTGGAACCTGATATTCCAGGTTCCAGGAACTCTCCCTACATACGCTCAAGAAGACATAAAAAGACATAGGCCTATTTCCCGTATCACTGGTGTTTGTCTGAAGGAGTGTGAAAGTGCTGTCTCATGAGCCTATGCAGACCCACACGAGTGAAGAAGATGAGTTAAATAGCGCCCTGCCCCACTGAAAGCCATTTGTCGCAGATGCCCTGCGGTCACAGCTGCCGCTTGTCGCTGTGGTCATGACGTATCTCAGGGAGGTCTTCACTGCAGCGTTTGCACGATTTGAGTCGAGGCAGTCCACACAGAAATTAAATGCCTAAAGGATTACCACAGGTTGCACCCTGGTAATCTGTTATTTCAGCGCGCTTATGACAATAGCATGGGCGCATTCCCAAGCAGATCTTATCCACCTAAGATTTGGACGCAGTGTGCGTAGAAGAGCGAGGGAAGCGATACTAGAGGTGGATACGCTCGCTTAAGGTCTGAAGCCTCGGCATGCCTCTTGCCTAAGACCTTTAGAAAAATATTCAAGAAACTAGAGTAAACATGTTTTCTTATCCAACCATCATTCACATCCGCCCAAGGTGCCCCTGCAATGTTATTTAAGCGTGCAAGTCTCTACACCAAAGATGACATGTTCAGTTCTGTATAGTGCCCTAAATAAGCTGCCTACCTGATTATCGGAACATTGCCTCTGAACTGATATGAAACGTAGAATGTGAACTAAATGGACACGGTACTAGGGTTACGGTCAAATCGTTCCACTGGAAACTACTCGCCTCTGAACTACCAGTAACTAGTGGATCATGGGAAGGGAGCCGAGTGTAGAGGGGAACCACTGGAGGTTCAGCCAGCAGCAGCTGAAGGAGCAGCTTGCATCTCTAACTCGTGCGGTATAAGCGCTGAAAAATAACCTTTAAGGGTTATGTTAGAAATTTTGACACTGTGCAGAGTGATGGAATCATTCCCTCTCTGATCCCAGAATAAAATGCATGCACGCGAGAACAGTGGCTGTTCCTATATAAACCTTGGTTGCTTGTCTATCAATATTATGAATATTGAGAGAGCAAAAAAAAAAGGTATTCATTGTATTTTGTGATCAGTTTTTAAGCAATTAAAACATACCTATATTAAAGTCACTGAAAATGTTTGTCTGCGGTGTGCACGCTCCCCCTACTGAGCGGAAGGCAGAACTGCATCACGTCTATGCCTGTTTTTGAGAATTTTCCGGTTTCTGATTTGCCATCTAAATATTATGTTAGAAAATAAATGCTTCAAAAGTCAGTTTTTGTGTCTCTTGCTTGATCCCTTGCATTTGCATCTTGTTAATTGTCTGACAAGCCCTGCATTTAGACATTGGAATAGTCTGACCTTATGGCCTGTTTTGTGTTGTAGGACTACCTTGCCCACATCATTGACATTGGTGACCTTCCCATGAAGCCTGAACAGGTGTGTGCCCTGTTTGGAAACATTGAGGACATCTATGAGTTCAATAGGTAAGAAGTTATTATTACTTAATTTCTTGTCAAATACCAACATGGAGTTAATTTAAGCTGCATATTTTTTAAAAATATGTCTATTTTACTGCCATTTAGCAGATTGTCTAATCCATGGCGACTTAGAATGTAAACACCATGCAAAGAGGGATCAAAAAATGCTTCAATATCCTAGGAGAGGATTGTATAGTCCCAAGAGACGAAGGGATAGCTCGGAATTTTGGACATAATGTCTCAATTACGACTTACCCATGTTGTAGTTGATTGATGGAAACCATTTTCAGCTAATTCCATGCTGTCCCTTCTTTTGGACATACACACGTTGCTAATGCTAGCGCAACTCTAAGGTAACCGGTAGCATCCACTACCTAACGCACTATATTCTCTGTGGAAGTACGGCGGCGGAGCGATACTTTACGTTACCTACGAATGTAGTGCCGGCACTGGTCGACTACAACAACAAAGAAGAGCAACAAGTTGCAATGGCCACGTTCGCTCCGCCGCCGTACTTCCACAGAGAATATAGGTCAGCACAAAGTAAAGGATTCAACGATAGTTTGACTTTAAAAATGATGGTATAAACACTCAAAATAACCCAGATAGACTGTCATCGTATTTTATTTGCTTTGGGTGCACTGTGGAGTGTTTAAGTGCGTTAGGTAGTGGATGCTACCGGTTACCTTATAGTTGCGCTAGCATTAGCAATGTGTGTATGTCCAAAAGAAGGGACAGCATGGAATTAGCTGAAAATGGTTTCCATCAATCAACTACATCATGGGTAAGTCGTAATTGAGACATTATGTCCAAAATTCCAAACTATCCCTTTAATATTGAACATTACCCTATTGAAGTAATTACCCCATTAAAGTAAGTTATAGAAACAAGAACAAAACTATCATTATAAGCATTGAGTTACTTAATATTTTATATGCAGTAATAGCGACCTATTTACTGAAATTTACAGAAGAAAAGCCTTTTTGCTTACATTCCCACTTGCTGCTAACTGTACACAACACTTTTCAAATCAAAGTATTTCTATATGAACCTACTAAAGTGCAATTTATCTTCAGACAACATTTGTTAAATGTTAGGAAATGACTCCCACATCCATTCATCCACTATTAATCAAATGCAGTGTAAAGCAAAGTGGAGATACATTTGGAAATTGAAAAGACAGATTGGCCAAACAGGGTTTAGTAGATTATGACTTAATAATTATTTTATTATTGATTGATTTAGCTGTAGTTACTTTTAAGTTAAATGTCTTTTTAATGGGGCTGATTATTTTGTTATGGCAGAGCGGAATGCGAAAAGAACATGAGCTGTGTTTAAGATTATTTTGGAGGCTAAACAAAGTGAGCCAAAAACAAAGTGAGGCGGATTGGCTGTAGCACACGCTAATGACATGGCAGCATTGACCCGAGAGAGGTCATTTCTGTTTACACTGAGCACGCCGTGTTCTGTGGTCACAAATCCACTAAAACCCACAGCATCTTCAGCGAAGGTGTTTACGCAGCCCGGACCATGGCGAGAGTTTTTCCCGTGTCGCTGTGTGCGTTCTCAGATCCCAGGCCGAACTGCCGAAGGACACGTCCCAGGACAGCACCGAGGGAAGCAAAGCCGGGCATGTTTTTTCGAAATGCAAACGCCCTGGCCTCGTCTCCCGCCCACACGTTGCCGCCGGCAGCTGGAACGCAAGCCAAAGCTGCTTAGTCAGAATGTTCTACATTCTCTCAGGTGGCCTGTCAGCATTTTTATTTCGCTTGTTTTTGTCGCGGCTTGATCAATACGAGAGGACTCTCACCCACGGTCACCGTTGTCGTGTAGCTCCTACCAGCGAGGGAGTCCCAGCTTTGGTCAGTGCTCGTCTGTAACTACACCCCAGCTACTGCCGGTGAACAGAATCAGTGCCAATAATACAGTTATTCCCTTTATAATGCTGATTTTATTTGGATGTCGGTATTTTATATGAATATTTTCTGCAAGAAGGGAAGTTTTACTAGAAGGCCTTTAATGAAAGCTGTAAAACACATTTCAAATGAAGGCAATAGAGTATTGCTCCAGGACGTGGGCCAGTGTTTCACATCCTTTTTAAATGTTATTGTTAAGAAAAAACACTGGCTGGCTGGCTGGCTGACTGGCTGGCTGACTGCTTTTCTGTTTTAGGGCTATGAAGCATACGCAGTCTCACACTGAAAAGCATAAACATTGTATTTAGACACACTTTTGCCCTTTCCTGTTATTAGGATGAAAATTGTCAAAGATTCTAATCAGAATATAATGCATATAAATACACAGTATTGCAACCGAAAGGATATAAATCTGTGTTTGGGAGCATACAACGCAGAACCAATTCCTGCCGAGCTCTGTTCTTAAGCGTCCTCTCATCTGTGTTGTATGAACGTTGTGTTCCCTCCTTCCCGAGCCTCTCCACACAATGCTGCCTTTGGTCTTCTCATCGGATCTGTCTGTCCCTTCGCTTGATTGAAATGAAGCCGCCGTACAAAGCCCTCAGCTGTATTTGCTGGGGCCTGCTCTCAGAAGCCAGGGCCGTTTGTCTCTCCGTGTGCTGATAAGTAGCCGCATGTTGGGGCAAAATTGGGCCGTGTGCTTTTCAGCGCTGCCTTAGCAAATTTGCACTTTTTCTGTTGTCGTCCTTCATTATTCAGTGGGTCAAGAGGCGAGCGCTTTATTTGCTTGGGATGGCCTTGGACGGTAAGAGTAGTGGTTTGAGTATTGTTGAGCTTGTGCATGCCGAGGTTGAAGTTTCATTTGCTGTGGCTCTTGTGTGGGTTTTCTTCTCCAGTGTGATTAGTTAATGGAGGCTTTTGACCTCTGCACGTGTCCTTCATTTGGGATAACCCCTTTAGATTATGGGCTCTGTGCAATCTGCCCAAAACAAACACATATTGCCCCCTGAGTAGAGCAGCATTATCACCAATGACGGAATAAAGACAAGTCCTTTATTTTTGCTTTGGGACCAGTGTGTCATTGCTTGCCTCGTGTGATCTTTTTTTTTTTTAAATCCATTTGTCTCGCATGCTGTTGGGTTCATAGGCCAAACTGACTGTCACCCTTTTGCCTTCACAGCGAGCTCTTGCAGACTCTGGACATGTGTGATAGTGACCCTGTGGCCATCGCCAGGTGCTTCGTCGACAAGGTGTGCAGAATTAATCCTAAAACCGAGAATCACTGCTCCTTACCTCTTATGATCCCCTTTCCAAACTGCTGCATATTGCCTGAGGATTTGCGTTGAAGAACAAGGGTCAGCTTTTTTGAAAAATCTGTCGCCTTCTTTTTTACAGAGCGAGGATTTTGAAATCTACACGCAGTACTGCACAAACTACCCCAAGTAAGTGAAAGACAAGTAACTGAGTTCCAGCTGATTACCGGGGCAAATGAAGCCCCCTCCTTAGTGTGAGATGGGATGAATGGGGAGGTCATGTGATGTCCTGACTGTAATTATATTTTTCATTCCTTAAATTTGCTTAGCGTGAAAGCAATTTTGTGCCGCATCACATTCGCATGCTCATCCAGCCCGGGGAACCTGGCAGGCTTTCAGGCCCACAGCTGCCGTGTTTGTTTAGCGTGTGAACTTCTGCGCCCTGTCCTCCGTAAACCTCTTATGCTGAAAATGGGTATTGCTGAAACCTAAAGATAAGCCATATGATTGATGCCTATGTGCCACCTACTGGTAAAACATTGTCATTGCAAGGACTGAGCCTGTTGCTGCTAAAGAATGCCATGCAGGGGCCAGTATATACACCAGACAACATCAACACAACCTTATATTTATTTGCATGGCCTAACAAAGCCACAAAGGATAAACTTCACAAATTAACTCAATTTCTGGAATGTAAAAGGCTTCAGGCTTTTAGAAACAAGTCCGACTGGCTGCATGACATCTGTCAGAACCAGATTTACTTAAACTTTACTGAATTGTCAGCAATTCACAGAGTCTGTTCTCCACCATTTGGTTATATTTTGTTTATTAAAACACTCCGGGTCCAATCTCTGGATGAGCCGCTGGCCTGCTTGTCACTTTAGTTTCAGTTCAGCGACAAAGGCTGGGACCATGTGACTCCCCCACCTACATAATCTCTTGCAATTGGCTTTACCACTGACAGCCAGGTGTTTCAGTGCCTACCGCTGTGAATTTGATGCACTTTTTCATATTTATATAGGAATCCATTTTTTATCATGCACAATTCAGGAAGCATTTGAGCTCTGTATATAGATGTCCTAGCTCAAATGTAAGCTGAAGTAATTTCTTGAGTGTATGTTTTTATCGCCTGTGCCTTAATTAATGCCGTGATATCCATTTTGCTTGCAGCTCAGTCGCGGCTCTAACGGACTGCATGCGGAGCAAGGCTCTGGCCAAGTTCTTCCGGGAACGGCAGGCCTCCTTGAAACGCTCACTCCCGCTGGGCTCCTACCTGCTCAAACCAGTGCAGAGGATCCTGAAATACCACCTACTGCTCCAGGTACACTCCCTTCCCCTAGCCCCTCCCGTCTTTCTCAGTGTCACTCAGCCACGCTTAGCGTCGCACGGCCTCGTTCAGACTCCGCCTCTCCCAGCGACCAAGCCAGGTTTGACTCCCGCCCCCTCTGCCCCTGCAGGAGATTGCCAAGCATTTTGACCCTCAGGAGGAAGGCTACGAGGTGATAGAGGAAGCCATCGACACCATGACAGGCGTGGCCTGGTACATCAATGACATGAAGAGGAAGCATGAGCACGCCGTTCGACTGCAGGTCTGGGGCCTCCACATGCTTGTACACCATCATATGCTTCACACACACACACACACGCACACACACACACACACACACACTGAGACACACACACACACACACACACGCTAAACACCGGTCCTGGTTCCATACCCACTGTTAATATTAAATTATCATGGATGTACAAACTAGCTTTTTGTTCTTTCCTGACCTTCAGTTGTCATTTTCCAAAGACACAATGCAGCAAACAAGTGAAGGGAAATTTCAATTATAAGATGCCTGCATAGATGCTGTGAAGAAGAGAAAACTGTAGTGCAGCCTTGCTGAAATATAAAACATGAGTAATACTAATAGGAGTAAGTAAAACGTGAGAAATAAGGGTCAGTATGACTTTGTGTTGGCCAATTTATTGCGCACATATTTTACTAGCATCCCCCCCTGTTGGTTAGGAGGTCCAATCGCTGCTCATCAATTGGAAAGGGCCGGACCTCACCACCTACGGGGAGCTGGTCCTGGAGGAAACGTTCCGTGTCCACCGCGCCAAGAACGAGAGGACGCTCTTCCTCTTTGACAAGATGCTGCTCATCACCAAGAAGAGAGGGGAACACTATTACTATAAATCGCACATCTTGGTAAGGGCACTAGAGCGAAGTGCGGTCAGCGCCGCCGTGGGGAATGCGTGGTTTCCGCCGTCATGTTTGTAATGCGGGCCATCTCTGCTGTCTTAGTGCTCCGCACTGATGTTTATCGAAAGCACCAAGGACTCCCTGTGTTTCAGCGTCACCCACTTCAAGCACCTCAAACAGCCTCAGACAGTGCAGGTGAGTGTGCGCACGCTACTGGTCTGAAAGGTTTTTCCAAAAGCCAACCTTCCAATAAACCTTGACTTCATTTTGCAGGTGTGTTTGCATTTGCGTTAAAAAAAAAACCCATCGGTTAACCCCACTAATGCCAGCTTTAAGGCTTTTTATCATTTTAAGTTGATTCTATTTACTGTTTGACAATTAGATGATTATATATGTTCATGTATACTGTCAAATGTTTAAATGAGGCCTGGAATGTGTGCAGACAGCCTCTTATATTTTCACTTTTACTACTGGGTCACTGAAAAGATAGACTTTCATTAACATTCATTTGTATGGCAATGTTTTGAGTCTGCAAATATTGTCCTGTGTGATTGACCTGGCTGTTTCCCTACCTAAAATGTATTTATTTCAATACATAAAGGCCACAGACTACCAAAGAGTACTTTGCCGTTTGCTTTTTTTTTATTCTATACACCTACAGGCCAAGACTGTTGAGGAGAAAAGACTGTGGGCCCATCACATAAAGAGGCTCATTTTGGAAAACCACCATGCCATCATTCCACAAAAGGTACACATTAGGTCTGCGTATTTAGCCTACCCAGTTTAGGTACTATACACGTTAACAAAGTGTTTTAAGAGTTTTTCATACGTTTTTTCTTCAGGCAAAAGAGGCTATTCTAGAGATGGACTCCATATGTGAGTATCAGTTGAAACGTTTGCTATTAATAAATATTGCATTATGAATATTGTCCTTCCTAGGAGAAAATGGTGCGGGGATTGGGTAAAATAGTGAGAGATGTATAGTGGTGTCACAGGCCAAGGGGATGTGTAGTTATGTTCCACAGAAACGTCTTGTCCCTTTGGCTGATGTCCTCAGTGCAGCCTCTCTATTCCCAGACCCTTCAAAATACCGCTACAGTCCAGAGAGACTGAAGAAAGCAGTGTCCTGCCAATCGGATGTCTTCCCAAGCGGAGGGCGGCAAGGAAGGAGGCAGTCGGGTGAGCGACTCTTCCTCCTCTGTCTATACTCTCCCTCCTCTCCTTTGAACTTTGACATTTGAACTTCTGCTCTTATGTCTCATTTACCACACTGAACATTCTCTCATTTGGAGTGGGAAAAAGCCGAATACCCAGTTTTCTTTTTTTTTTTGTACAATATAAAAAAAAGATTGCCCTTCTTTATCTCTACATATATCCAATGCATTATGCCCCCAAATCACTATATATGCATTTTCGGTCCGTCTGTCACATTGATGCCATTTTAAACAAGTGAATTTGTTAGAAAATATGACTCTTTAAGTCACAAGGTTTCACTGCACAAAATGGCATAAGAAACCAGATGGCATAAGAAATGATAGTGAGTCATTTACATTACATTAAACCTAGGTAAAATACGGACTGTGCAAGTTGAGATGCATCGCACTGCAATCCTTTATTAATCACCAGTGTCACCACTAGCAACAAAAATACAAACAAGTACAACACTCAGACAAGATCCTAATTATGGCAGACTGTTAAAATAATAATAAATACTTAGCTTCCCTCTATTAATGTACAAACCCCAATTCCAAAAAAGTTGGGACAGTATGTAAAATGCACATAAAAGCAGAAAGCAGTGATTTGCAAATTCTCTTTTACATATATTTAATTGAAAACAGTACAAAGAAAAGATATTTCATGTTTTACCTTATAAACTTTATTGATTTTTGTAAATATACGCTAGTTCTGAATTTGATGCCTGCAACACGTTCCAGAAAAGTTGGGACAGGGGCAAAAACAAACTACTGGGACACCTGTTTGGAACATTCCATCAGGTAAACAGGTGATGCTATCATGACTGGGTACTAAAGGATATCGAAACACTCTTCATATCTTATTTTCAGGTACTATTACATGCAAAACTATAACCTCTCTGCAACTGAATGGATCTCTATGGGAATTGTGGGACTAGATTAAGCTGTAAATTGCTCAGGAATAGTATGGAACCCATGGTTGGTTAAATGGCTGTAAGTCATCAAGGGTCTGAGGTATCAAACAAACCTCTAACTATCACTCTGTTGCCAGATATGCAGTAGATATGGATGGATCACTTTAAGGGTTGTTTCTCCTGATTTATTTTTCCATAGAGTTCAATAGGAAAATGAGTCAGGAGCATATCTGGCAGCAGAGTGATGTTTTGAGGCTTGTTTGATACCTCAGACCCTTGATGACTTACAGCCATTTAGCCAACCATGGGTTCCATACTATTCCCGTGTAAAACATTACACGGCTGATAGGGTAAAACATTAAATATATTTTCTTTGTACCGTTTTCAATGAAATATATGTAAAAGAGAATTTACAAATCACTGCTTTTTGCTTTTATGTGCATTTTACATACTGTCCCACCTTTTTTGGAATTGGGGTTTGTACATTAATAGAGGGAAGCTAAGTATTTATTATTATTTTAACAGTCTGCCATAATTAGGATCTTGTCTGAGCTTGTAGTATTTTAAAGCCATAATATTCATACGTACATTAACTATGCTTATAAACGTATATAACTGAAATGAAAAATGAAGTGTTAAGCCTCTGAAATGCTTTTTCCCTCTTGGTTATTGCCCCTAACGGATCGGAGGGCCATGCTGATAATGGGACCGGATTTCTTTAATCAATTTGTTTACCCGGTTCGCATAAAAAAACGAGGACAGTATTTAAACGTCGACCGTATACAACAAAGCGGAGCTTCTCTGTGTGTTTCTCTGAAAAACGTGCTGACTGTCCTCCTCCGTTTCATTTACTCCTTTCAGAACCAGTCAAGCAGATCATAGCGAATACCAGAGGTAAGAGAGTAATAACATGTTCCATTTACTTTCCCGTAATCAGCAGCGACGCCTCCACTCAAGTGCATTTCCGAGATGGACGGGCTGCAGTAATTGAAAACTGTGGTTCAATTTAAGAACCGGCTTCAATTTGCATGGCGTTTGAAAGAGAGGTTTCCATTAATCAGGTCCACTGTGTGGATGAGCAGGGGAGCCAGAGACAGACTTTTCACATTATGGCCGGCAGTGTAGTATAATGGTTAAGGAACTGGCCTTGTAACCGAAAGGTTGCAGGTTCGATTCCCTGGTAGCACACTGCCGTTGTACCCTTGAGCAAGGTACTTAACCTGAATTGCTTCAGTATATATCCAGCTGTATAAATGGATAATATGTAAAACATGATAAAAAAAAGTTGTGTAAGTCGCTCTGGATAAGAGCGTCTGCTAAAAATGCCTATAATTATAATAATAATTAATAATTATAATTAATTATAACATAAGGCCAATGGCCCCCAACTAATCAGGATGGCTCATTCTTGGGAACTCATTTCTATTCCTTATGGTTAAAGATAAGCCAGGACACACTTCCCTTAACTCCATCCAATAACGCCTTTTGCTCCTGTCATTATAATCCAGGATTATTAGGTCAAGTGGTATCCCTGTCTTACACTCTACCAATGACAGATGGGTTGGCCTATAGCTGGCAAGGTAGAGTGGCAATTCAAATTCAGCCAGAATCAGTTTGATAATATAAAGTGCAGCTTAATGTATAAAATAATGATAACATATAAAATACGACTCTCAGTTGTTGTTTTTTGCCTTGAATAGGCTCAAAATAGGGACAAGAATTGAGCATTGAGCATTTTATTGCAATTGTTGATGAATTCTTTATATTTTTATTTGCGTTATATTTGGACAAAGAATTGACAGTCAAATTGAAAGGTTCAAATGTCTTTTAAGTTGCACCCTCCTGTTCTCTGGGACTGGGAAGCATCTTTCAGACTAGTTGTGTCACAATACAAGATTGTTTGCGCTACACTACCAAGCCTAGAGCGAAGTGAGGAAAAAGCTTTGGTAAGCAGGGCAAGCCGCTAGACGGACAAGCCGCTAGACCACTTTCACAGACCTGCTGCCGGTGTAAAATAATGGCCCTGTGACCAGCATGCTCCAGCCCACAGGACCATCACGTCAGTCTGGCTTCAAAGGCAGTTTGGCAGCAGACAGCCCCAGCACTGCAGTCCTTTTGAGGAGATCAATGGCCGGGCTCTCTCCTCCTCTGCCCATGCAAATAATGATGTTACTAATGCGTTGCATTATTGAAAGTCCCTGTGATGCTTTCGCTCTTTTCGGTTGTCATATTCGATTTTGGCCTCCGATCAGTAAGTTTCCTCTTTTGTAAATTCTAATTTGCCAGCCATGAAAGAGAAAGCCAAGCAGTTTTTTTTTGTGAACCTTTCCCTTCGCCCCCTTCCCACTGCGTGCAGTTTAATGAAGTTGTCGTTTTCATTTCTGTTTTCCTGGCGTCTTTGGGAATGGAGTAGGCGAGAGGCTTGTCTGAGGAACTTGAGTTTTTTGACAGAATGCTGTATTATTCATGTTATTTCATGACAGAAATACAAAAAGCTTTGCGTCATGAATGTCCATTCTTGGCTTTGATCAGATTGTGAAGGTGCAAATGAACCCGTGTTGAACTTGATGAAGCAGTCGGTTGACCCATTATAAATGCACGGTTTACATTGAGACGTTCGGTTCGCACACCTTGGAACAGAACATCGCTTTATTCAGCTCAGAGCTAATTCAAAGAGCAGCGATGTTAATTAGCCAGGATATGATACCTTTTGCCGCAGGCATTTTAACAAAACTTATTGAATATTTTTGTATTTATCGTTTTCCTTGTATGGTGATTCACATTTGATGTGTTTTTTTTTTCTTTTTGTTTTTTCCCCATTTATCCACATGAACTCTACAGCCATTCTCAAGGTAAGCCCTGACAGACGAACTCTAGTACATGAGTTTGACAAAGTCTATGTTTACTCTGCTGTGGTGTTTCTCATTAATGGATTCAGGGTTCAGCAGATGCCAGGCTAATTGTGAGTGTGATTTCCAATGTGCTTCAGGAAGATAACCTTGCTGTGGGTAATTGGAATGAAGCTCCAGAATCTGTTTTGCACTGTCTGGTGGCGAGGGCCAGGCTGAAAATTAAAAGAAAGTGCTGACCTCAGACCAATTTAAATGTAGAACTGAAGTTGGTTATAAAAGGTGAAGGTTTTTGGTTTACTCCGTTAAATGAAGGGACGACATGTTGTTTTCTGGTCAGTTTTTGAAGGTAGTTTTTTTTCAGCGCCACTGGGAGATGTGATGTGATTTCCACACATCAAGCTTGCATGGATCACATCTGTGTCACCCGCATTCCACACCCCCTCACCCCTGTTCTCCTGCCAGGTCTTCATTGCACCACTCTGTGCTTCCATAAATGCTTGGTATATCTGTCTTGTAGTTAAAGCAAGGGGCCAGGTGAAATGGCGAAATGGCATTTATACTTTCATATGTGACGTTTTCATTTTGATTGTAGATGGATCGACAGCTTGACTCTGTCATGATGTGTATAAAACCAAAAATATACCATGTAATGATGGATGCTGAGGTCTTCCCAACACAGACCTATGCTAACTTCCTCTCTTGTGCTGACGCACGAAGGACTGCGGCTCTGTCACTGTTAGAAAATTTGTGATTTGGTTGTTTTTGCAACTGCAACAGAAAGAGATGTTTCTGTTTGAAATATGGGTAAAACTGGCAAAAAGACAGCAGGATGGCAACAGACTGAAATAAACCGTTACCTTTAGCATTTTTCTTTTTCAAAATAGCCGTTTCGCTATTTGGAGAGATGGAATATGACTACAGTTGGCAGATGCACAGAGACAACTTTGAGCAAGTGGTTTCAGAAGCTGAACTAATCGCAAAAAAATGCCTCGGTACACAAATAATATAAAGAATGACTTCTGGAAATTGGTAGGTCCAGGGACAAAAAGAGGAAAAAATACCTGTTTTGAGAAGTTTTCAAATCATCGATGGTCTACCAATAATTACCCTACAGATGTAATCAGCTCATTCACTCTTCACCACATATACACTACATGGCCAAAAGCATATGGACCCCTGCTCATCCAACATCTCATTCCAAAATCATGGGCATTAATATGGAGTTGGTCCCCAATTTGCAGCTATAACAACCTCCATTCTCCTGGAGCCACAAGGCTTTCCACTAGATGTTGGAACATTGTGGTGTGGATTTGTTTCCATACAGTCAGAAGAGCATTAGTGAGGTCGGGCACTGATGTGGGGATATTAGGCCTGGCTCGCAGTCACCTTTCCAATTGATCCCAATGGTGTTTGATGGGGTTGAGGTTAGGGCTCTGTACAGGCCAGTCAAGTTCTTCCATACCGTTCTCGACAAACCATTTCTGTATGGACCTCTAGTTGTGCACAGGGGCATTTTCATTCTGAAACAGGAAAGGGCCTTCCCCAAACTGTTGTCACAAAGTTGGAAATCCAGAATCGTCTAGAATGTCATTGTATGCTGTAGTGTTAAGATTTGTCTTCAGTGGAACTAATGAGCCTAGCCTAAACCATTAAAAACAGCCCCAGACCAAGGGGTGTCCACATACTTTTGGCCATGTAGTGTATCATGCCTTTGCCTGTACCAAAAGCCATGCTTTTGGATTGTCCATTCTTAAAATAAAGCACAACAGTTCATGACCTCTGGAAACAAACCATTGTTTGGGGGGATAGGGTAATAAAAGATGAATTCAGGGGGGGTAGGGTAATAAAAGATGAATTCGGGGGGGGGGGGGGTAGGTTAATAAAAGATGAATTCAGGGGGGTAGGTTAATAAAAGATGAATTCAGGGGGGATAGGTTAATAAAAGATTAATTCAGGGGGGTAGGTTAATAAAAGATTAATTCAGGGGGGGTAGGTTAATAAAAGATTCATTCAGGGGGGTAGGTTAATAAAAGATTAACTCGGGGGTAGGTTAATAAAAGATTAATTCAGGGGGGATAGGTTAATAAAAGATGAATTCAGGGGGGGTAGGTTAATAAAAGATTAATTCAGGGGGGGTAGGTTAATAAAAGATTAATTCAGGGGGGTAGGTTAATAAAAGATGAATTCAGGGGGGATAGGTTAATAAAAGATTAATTCAGGGGGGTAGGTTAATAAAAGATGAATTCAGGGGGGGTAGGTTAATAAAAGATTAATTCAGGGGGGGTAGGTTAATAAAAGATTAATTCAGGGGGGTAGGTTAATAAAAGATGAATTCAGGGGGGATAGGTTAATAAAAGATTAATTCAGGGGGGTAGGTTAATAAAAGATTAATTCAGGGGGGTAGGTTAATAAAAGGTGAATTCAGGGGGGATAGGTTAATAAAAGATGAATTCAGGGGGTGTAGGTTAATAAAAGATGAATTCAGGGGGGATAGGCTAATAAAAGATTAATTCAGGGGGGTAGGTTAATAAAAGATGAATTCAGGGGGGATAGGTTAATAAAAGATGAATTCAGGGGGGTAGGTTAATAAAAGATTAATTCAGGGGGGTAGGTTAATAAAAGATGAATTCAGGGGGGATAGGTTAATAAAAGATGAATTCAGGGGGGGTAGGTTAATAAAAGATTAATTCAGGGGGGATAGGTTAATAAAAGATTAATTCAGGGAGGATAGGGTAATAAAAGATGAATTCAGGGGGGTAGGTTAATAAAAGATTAATTCAGGGGGGTAGGTTAATAAAAGATTAATTCAGGGGGGTAGGTTAATAAAAGATTAATTCAGGGAGGATAGGGTAATAAAAGATTAATTCAGGGGGGTAGGTTAATAAAAGATTAATTCAGGGAGGATAGGGTAATAAAAGATGAATTCAGGGGGATAGGGTAATAAAAGATGAATTCAGGGGATTCATAATCATTCGTATTATGAAAGGTCTCGTGAGTCCGTTCTGAATACTTACTGAGAAGTTTGATTTTGATTTTACCCCCTGGATAAAATAAAAAAAATTGTTTCATAGACCCTTATATTTTGCCAAATCATTTTTCAGTTAACCTTGTTAGGGTTGTGTTCTTTTTATCTTCTAACCTGTGCAATCAAATATGAAATCAGCCTCAATCAATCAATTTTTTCAAAACCGACAATGATTTAAAAAAATTTGTGACCTTTTTTTACTTTAATGCAGCTTCAATCAAATTACATCTCTGAACCAGCCTTTCGATAACGACACAAAATTTCTGACTCCACACTACAGCACGCAGACAGTGAAGGAACGCTGCAGGCCCACAGGCTCTCTCTGCAGGCTGGCGCTAGTGTCAGCACCCTGGGCTCAAGCCTAGGCGAGCCTGAGGCTGAGAGGCCTAGTGTGGAGGACGATGAGGAAGAACTGGGCCAAAGGCGGGGCTCGCCGGAGCGGCTGAGTCCTAGTGACAGTGAGGAGCCTAGGCAAGGGACGCCACCCTGTGAGGGTGGGGTGGAGCAGGAGGAGGGGGAGAGTGACAAGGACGATATTCTGATGGGGGACGACCAGGTAGCCGACTTTGCCAGCTCAATGCTGGCCGCCATCTCCTGCTGGCACTATAAGGCCAGGGCTTTGCTTTTCGCTCGGTTCACAACGGTGAGGCTCTTTGCCACCAAACGGGCTTTCTATTTTCCCCATCCCCCCCCACTCCACTGCCTGGACATTCATCATCATTCGCTCAAGCTTTCACAGCATGTCCTGTCATAATCCACTAACACAAGGAATGGAAACGCCCAACGCTGACCAACGTTCGCAAGTGAACGCATATCGATGTTGCATGGATCATCTAATTAATCATTGCATGGACATAACCTACCAAGAATCATGAATCAAGAACGGCTGTTGACTTGCGCAAGAATCTTAGCACAAAACAAGGGTGGCTACCCAGTTCCTGGTGCAATAAAAGACAAGTTTTAAAGGTGTTAAAATGCATGGAATGTAATGTACATCAGTGCCATACAGGGATGTAGTATTTAGTGTCACCATGAGCCTTCGAATGATGAAGCTTGTTTTAAGTTGACATATCCTCATTAATTAGCCCTCTCCACGGTCAGTATTTCACAAATGCTGCCCATTTAAGGTGAACAAAGTAGTTATTATAATTCCCCAAAGCTGGATGGAATGGTCCCGTCCATTAGAGGGTTTCACCCTTATTCCAAATGTTGCTCTTTTCCATAGTCTCAGGAAGAGGTGGTCACCCTGTACATTTAAACCTGATTACCGGCTAGTTTCTTTGTCAATGTCTTTCCTGCATGAATGTTCAAAATCAATACCCCCCGTCTCTAATTGTCATAATTTGCACCTTGGAGTGTTGTGTGGATATATTCAAGAAATTCTAATCAAGCAAGGATGATGCGGTGTAAATTTGTGTTTTAATGGTGCAATGTGTTTATTACTTCTAATAAACCATTTAAGCATATGCGATATTGTATATCATGTGGCATCATGCGTTGTGCGATACTGAAAGTGCCTTGTGCGCGATACTGAAAAGGCATGTAGGGTATTCTGAGAGAATAAAGCTTAAATCGCTTTCATCATGTAAAATAGGGTTGCATGAACATATTGCTTGAACATTGACCAATACATTTAGGGTGGTTAATTTGCAATATGGTTGTGTGTATTAATAGAAGGTTCTTTTGATGAAGGTACGCAACCTGTGCCAACAAAAATATTAAATTTTAAAAAAGTCTTGGGAAGGATTTCATAGCCTGTTGTACCTGAAGCCCTAATTAATTAATTGGTTGGTGTAATGCTGACTCAGCAACGGACTTCTGTAAAGTGAGTGAAATGGAGACATTGGATCATGACCATGCTTACTGATACGTTTAGAGTAAGGTCTGGTCTTGAACCATTGGTTGTAAGTAAGTCTCTTAAAATGAGCCAACCAATTGATTGATCTAATGCATCTACTCTCTCTTAACAATAGATCAGTGGATCTTCAGAATTAATGCAATACATCAAAGGTGAATTTGGCTGGAGTCCTTGAAATCTGATGCATTTTGCCTCTGGCAACAAAAGTAGCTACGGGTTTCCGTTTTGATTTTTAATATTTCAAAGGCAGTTTGCACAGACCAGTTTTAATTTGCAAAATATGAAATATTTATCGATATTGTTCAATGAAAATAGCCCTGTTCGTGAAACCGCAAGTATATATGGTCATACCGCTTATATAAATGCAGTATATTTTTCGGCTATGTACCCAGTCTGAACCAGAATCTGACATATATAAAAGCATTAGAAAGTACTACAAGACTCATAACTGACTGGTTTGACAGACTAACAAATTCAGTAACACTAATCAATATCCCATGATGCTTTCCTTCATCCATGTGCCAAATGTTCTGCTGCTTCCTCTCAGGATGAAGATGGGCATGACATCACTGATGAGCATGAGCTCACGATGGAGAATGACCCATCGTCCGGTCAGGAGGAGACATGTGCGATAGCGGACGGCGATATCCCCAATGAACAGGTGACGCAGTGTTTGAAGGACAGCGGGGTTGGGTACACGATTCTATGTGGTTACAGGAACTGACAGAGTGGTTTCATGTGTGCAGCCAAGAGTTTAGCGTCATAGTTCATTCACCCGCCCCACATCCACACTTTATCCTCAGTAGTCCCAAGCGTTCGAAAAAACATGAAAACTGTTTTTTCTCTCCCATCTGTTCGTACTGCTGTCATTGCTTAACAGCTACTCTGGTCAAGCACCGAACGTGTTTTTCCAGTAAACTGTTGCCTGGCTCTTTTAGAATTTTGTGAATCTCCACTATTTAAACTCAGAGTATCATTCCTAAAAATATAACTCCTTTTCATTCCTATTTCTGTTTTGTTTGTTATTCCCCAGTCTGTCCCAATAGTAATGCACATAGATGCAGGGAGCTGTCCCTCTGTTATGTATAAAAAAATGTAAAAGAAAAAATGGCTTCCTCCTGTGTCGCTGCCAATCATCGTTTGTATTGAAAAACGGGAACAATCTGATAGATTATACATTTTCTGAGCTCTGCGCAATGCGCCAGTTCTACAAACAGACATAGCTCTGACAGCTTGTTTCTCGCAGGCTTATCTCCTGCTTACAGCTCTGGCCAGTTGGTCCTTTCGGAGAGAGCACCCTCCACAGCTAGCCTTTTAAATGAACTGTTTATGCATTTTGTATTTGTTGGCATTTGAGTTCATATCAGAGCAGTGGAAAAAGGAATTGACACTGTGGGTCCATGTTAATTGTTAAGTAAGTTAAGGCAGTAAGTAATGGGATTTACATCCATTGGGTCAATTATGTAATCCCACACCAGCTGATCATCCTTTTCTTTATTATTTCCACCAACACAAAGCTATGCTCCCTTTCCCTTTTAGACCCCTGGAGAACAGCTGCAATCTCAGTCAGGGGCTGCAGAGGAGCGTGAGGAAGATGCCCCATCACATTTAGAGCATGTTGCCGTGGCCACCCTGCCCCAAGACTCATCTGCAGACCCAGAGATGGCGGAGCGTGAGGGGGAACAGGAGGATGAGGAGGATGAGGAAGCCGAGGAGGAGGCCGAAGAGGAGGATGAGGAGGTGGAGGAGGAGGACGAGGAGGTGGAGGAGGAGGACGAGGAGGTGAAGGCAAGGACCCCACCCATCCACCAGCAGGCGAAGGTGAAGGCCCTAAGCAGTGAGGAATCCTCTGAGGAAGAGGAAGCCGCACCAGCGCTGGAACCCAGCAGCATCCTCCCTCAGTCCGTGCTGGCCCAGGCTAGCATCATCGCCGAGCGCTTCGCCAGCAACCTGTCGCGGCGCGGGAGCCTCATCGCCGACGACGGGCGCTCCCTGAGCTGCCCCTCGCCGCGGCTGGGCAGCAGGAGCAGCAGCATCCTCAGCCTCAGCGCAGAGGCCCAGGACAAAACGCAGAGGTTCACCAGCACCACCTCTGAACCCCCACTGAGCCTGCACCTCCAGGACCCCGCCACCCTCGTGGCCGACACAGACGTGCTCTCCTCAAGCACGGACAACCTTTTTGAGGTAGACCGGGGATCTCTCAGGAGGCGGGACTCCACCCTCTCCAAGAAAGACCAGCTGCTCATCAACAAGATCAAAAGCTACTATGAGCATGCAGAGCACCAGGACGCCAGCTTCAGTATCAAACGCAGGGAGAGCCTGTCCTACATCCCCGCTGGCCTGGTGAGAAATCTGAGCAGCCGGCTCAATGGTAACCCCAAGGACGAGGCCGTAGCTACTGAGGCCAGGGCCGCTCCCAATGTCCGCCCTGCTTCCTGGGCAGTGTTTAACCTGCCAGGCTTGGATAGACCGGAAGACAAAGACAAGAAGATAAAGCCCTCTGAGCTGGACACTGTTATGTCCGTAGATAGCCAGAACTCTAAGGCCAAGACCCAGAGCGTTGACGAAGAGGAGTTCCGGCCCTCCTCTGAAATGATAAAGGTGTGGCAGGACATGGAAATGGAGGTCAACAGGAACCTGGCAGAACCTCAGGGTGTGTCAAAAACCAGGGAGGGTGCACATTGCAGGCAAGCCGACCCAAGCCTCTCCCAGAGGGACTCATCCAACAACAGGAAGCCAGAAGCTGAATACAGCGAGCCGTTGATGATCCTTGAAGAGTGCGACCTCAGCACAATTTCAGAGGAGTCTTCAATCTCTTCACCTGTTAAGGCCTCACCAGTTAGGGAGGTCGCTCTGGGACAGCCAGCTTGCATGAATGAGACCCCCAGGCCCCGGCAGGAGGGCAGGGTCCTTCGGGCACCCATACCCAGGGTCATAAGCCTGAGGGGAAACATGGAGGAGGACCTTCTGCTGCAGGACGTGGAGAAGATGAAGAACAAGGTGTTCCAGTTGGCCCGGCAGTACAGCCAGCGCCTGAAGAACAGCAGGCCACTGGTGAAACAGAGGGGCAGGGAGACGGAGGGCCAGTTCAGCCCGAGGAACCTGCCCTCTGTCCAGGAGGAAAGGCCAGAGAAGGAGGACAGAGGTAGGACTGCAATGTGTAAACTGTGTGCAACTGATGACTTTTGGATGTGTGAATTTACCGAGAGTTAAACCTTTGAGGTTTTTTAATCCCGATAAGGATAGAAGGACCTCTGGACAAAAGGGTGTTATTGATTCAAAGCACAAAGTAATTTCGGAGAATACGGTACACATTCTCTTAGTGGGGTACAAAAAGGGCTTTGTCTTCTTTCCAAGACTGAAAATAGGCTATATCTTGTGCAAGTTTACATTCTATAACATGGTTTGAGGATTCTTTTTTTATTTATTTTTTTTATCCCCTTTCATCACAAAAAAAATGTAATTGATCAGTTTCCCTATTTGTCAATATAGCCTAAGACAGAACGCTGTGGTGTTTGCTGGCGCTATCAATTGTCGGTAACACTACATTGTTGCACCTATACATGTGTAGTTAAAATGTAACTAATTTGGTAACAAGAGGTTATTACTGAGTAACTCCAACGTAGGTAACATGGAACAACAGTTAGCGGTATTCTTAATTTACACGTGAATATTTTGAAATATTTTATTTACACTCATAGGCCACATCTTTATGATACACAACAAATATACCTTGCCTGTTCATTTCACAATGTGTCTTTACGATATGGTATGATTTAATTTCAGCAGGAGAGATGTAACAGAGCTGGCCTTGTTTCACATGTGTAATTAAGAATACCACTAACTGTTGTTCCATGTTATCTACGTTGGATTTACTCAGTAATAACCTCTTGTTACCAAATTAGTTACAATTTAACTACACAGGTATAGGTGCAACTTAACGTAAAGTGTTACCCAATTGTCTCTCACCAAATGTTGCTGGGCCAAAAATAATGAATGGGCCTTAGGAGGAGCAAACCTGACTTGTTTCCAGGAAGAGGGACCTTTTCATAAAAATGCATTTCCATTGTGTCTGCTCTTACGTCAGATGTATTTCATATGATTAGCTTGAGTGCAGGTTTTTAGGATTTCCTTGAGGAGCCATTAAATCACCATTAATAGCCCGAGTAGAAGCTGTAATCACTTTCATGAAGACATTCTCTCAAAAGCATCGTAAGGACTAATCACTGCAGAGGGCAAACAGCAAATCCAACTTTTTAAATGTTAAGTAAATTTACAGGTAGTGATTACTGACCTAAGTAAGGTATATCTCTGTTTCGTTATAGTCTATCATCTTTGGTTTACTTCATGTATATTCTATAGTTTTTATTTTTTGTATCTTTATTTTAAATCTAGTTTTTGTATTTTAATATGTATTTATATTTGAACTTTTGTTTCATACATTTTGCTATAACAGTCATTTTCTCTCTCGGCCTTTGTTTTAGGTCAACCCAACCCGACACTGCCCGTGAGCTCTTACGACCAGGTGATCCTGCGGGAGCTGAAGTCGCCCAGTCCAGTGAACACCCCGAGGTCTGTGGGTAGCCCCCATGCACTGTCCCCCAGCCCCCGACGCTCCAAGAGCCCCCTCAGTCCTGTGCAGGCCGAGAGCTTCAACTGGCCAGACGTGCGCCGGCTGCGCTCCAGATACGTCCGGCGTAGCCCTGAGAGGACCCCGCCTCGCCTCGCACCCGTGAACCGCAGCACCTCCGTGCCTGAGAAGATTCTGGACTCTCTTGCAGCCAGATCTGCATGGAGGCACTCCAGCTACTCTCCGGGCTCCAACTACTATGCCCCAACGGACACGAAGACAGCCTCCGATACCCCCTCCGACGTCCCGGCCTACAAGCCCCACCTGAGCAAGGCCTCCGCAGCGGAGGACAGACGCATTCAAATCTGCAGGTCAAACTCCCTGGATCAGAGGCTGAGCACGCTGGACGTGAATGAGCTCAACCTTGCCCAGAACAATGAGGCCATCGGCAGTTACTACATCTCTGGTGAGGCCCCTCTGCCTGACCCGCATAAGGTGGTCGTTGTGGAGAAGCATGCCACGGCTGAGCCTTCAGCGGGAGAGAGAGAGGGAGATGGGGGTATGGAGACGAAGGAGGAGGAGGAGGAGCCTGACAAGAACTACGTGCAGATCCGCTCACCCACCTCCCGGGAGAAAATCTCCATCATGGCTGTCATTGACCGTTGCAGGGCCTACCAGGAATCAGATGAATACAGACAGAGGGAGGAGGGTGGGGCTAAGGCAGACCCGGCCACTAAACGTGGGAATGCAATAGACCAAGACCAAGGTCCCCTCCCCAATGAGTTGGACAATTCCCAGAATTCTCCTGTGAATGTCAGCAAAAAGACTGAGAGTACCCAGCACAGTTTGGTGAAAAACCTAAGAGAAAGGTTCCAGAGCTTGAGCTCAAACCCACTTTAATAATTTCTTTTTATTTAAGTTCAGACATATGAGCCTTGAAATTGGCCTACTAGCCTTTTGTTTTCCTAACTGGTCTGGGCTTTTTGGGCTGAGGCTTACATTTTGTGTAAGTAAATGTAAGATAATTAAATGGAAAGAAAATGGGCTCAAGTTGTCAAACTTATGTGCTGGTTACTGTTGCTGCTTCATTATAAAATCATGTTAACCTCATTCTGTGCCAGTATACACATGAAGATCATTTGTAAAATTTCTACCTGGTAACATCATTTTGCCTTCATCCTCAGTTTTCATGTCTGCATTTCCCATATTGACTTTATATCACATGATCGCAAAATAATGATTCAACTCATTCATTTTGCATTAACAGATTTTCACATAATGGTGTTTTAATCTGCTGGTTTACTGTGCAGTGCCCTGTGCAAATTTGAAAAGATACTGATGAAACATGAGTCATAATAATATGAAATATCTAGTTTTATTGCTAGATGAAATATAATTTTGAAAAGTGTAAATATCTGTATATTTGCTTTAGCTCAAAACTCTGCATATTACTTCAGTTGTTCTTGGTAGTGGGAGTCATTCTTGCATATTTAAATCACATACGTAAATATGGGGAAGTGAGTAAATACGTTTAATTTCTCTCTGTCTAGCCAAGCTGTTTAAAGACATAAACCTCTAATACATTCCATTACTGCAGTCAGTTTCTGACAAAAATATTACAACTCTTCGGGAAGTTTTCATTTTCGTAGGTTCCAATTCCAGTTAACTAAGAATTTGGTCAAGGATTTGAATTGTTTGCATGGACCACACAAACCATAACTTAGACTCTCTCAATGAGCTCTGAAACTATAAGTAACACAGATACAGATAACTGCGTAGTTTAAACAATAGCACCTTCCTCTTGGTGCATCCTTGACTGAATAGGATCTCACCAGAAGCCCAAAACATGCAGTTTAGTTTGCTGTAGTGGAATGTTGTTGCCAAGCCACTGCACCTACTGTTTGCATATGGTCTAGGTCAGTGGTTCCCAAACTCGGTCCTCGGGGAACACTCTGTATGCTGGTTTTCGTTCCAACCACAATTGCAATCCCGGAATTTTAACAAGATGCCAATTGTTCTTAATTAGGTGTTTGTCATATTTAGAGGGATTATTTACCCTCTTAAGCCACATTATGTTAGCAATAGCTATGCATGTCATGAATAATAAAAGTACAATATTCTCATTGTGCTATATTGCAAATAATTACAAAAAGGTGCAAAAAAAACAAACATTTTTTAACTGACCAAATTAATTTTATTTTCAATAGGCTCCTAATTGGTAAAATTGTGGATATATGGCCACTAAAACTAACCATTTGATAAATAATGAAAAAAAGACAAAAATGATAACGAGCCAAACTTGCACTGTTAATACATTTAAGAAAACTTGACGAGGGAACTTAAAAACTCACGTTTTAAACTATCTAATTAGGAGCCAATTGATTCACCCCAGTCTTTAATTTGATCAGTTTTTAAAAAAATGTTACCTATTTGCAAAACAGCCCAATAAGCACAGTAGGAACATGGGAATTTTTATTCTTCATGGCATGCATAGCTATTTCTGACATGATGCAGCTTAAGAGGGCAAATAATCCCTCTAAACATGAAAAGCACCTAATTAAGAAAAATGAACAGCTTGTTAGGATTTTGGGTTTGCAATTGTGGTTGGAACGAAAACCAGCATAGACAGTGGTCCCAGAGGACCGAGTTTGGGAACCACTGGTCTAGGTGACAATGACATTGACAGGTGACATTGCTCCTTGCACAGAGGTAACCACATAAAAGGCAGGCCCTACAAAAGGAGCATTGATTCCTGTTTAAACAATAAAAACGCCAGTCCCTTTTAACATAACTCAGCAACACAAAATTTGGTTTTGCATTACATATGAAAGTTAAGTGATTGATTGTGTTATTCAAAATATTTATATTAGCATCGCTATTTTGTTTAATCAGAAAATAGAAACATTACTGTAGGTTTTGTTCCATAATATTGCATCTCTGACCCTTATTGTGACCCTTATAAATGAGTATCCTTGCTTATATGAATGTATAAAGCATATCGACCTCAATAAATATGATTAATATAGCTGATGCAAAGACTTGAGGCTGCAATCCAACTGATTCCAGCAGTTGAGCTACTATTAGGAAATACCCATCATGACTTGACCTTTAGTCCTGTGGTGTTATCGTGCCAGTTTTGTAATTATGATATATATATATAGTTTGAGCTAATGATCTATGGAGCTCTCCTACACTACACTGTGTATTCCACTATTTTCCACCACTCAATACTGTGTAATTATTTCCATTATTTCTGGAACTAATTATTTCGCTTAATCATTGTATATTTCTCTCCTTATTTATTAAGTTGGTGTACATTTGATATACAATAATCGTCTTTATACTGTATAAATATCTACCTATATATATTTTATTCTATCCCATTTCAGAAACTTACTGTACAGAAATGTTGTCATTTTTATGTTTCCTGGAAGAGGCATATATTCCGTATTAAAACAAACAATGTTTAGAGCTTGACTATAATAGTGGTTTTCTGTCCATTCAATGCCATGCAGTCATGCCAGCAACTCCTGGCAGTAGGTATGCATTTCTATGGGGACTTTAAGCATTTGAAGCAATCTTTTCTGAAATTTATAGAAACAACAAAAAACGTTTGATGGTATTTTAAATATTTTCATAAAGTGAGACATTTTGTTACATTTTGACAATAGGCAAATAAATAATTACTTCTCAGTTTTGTGGAAGACCCTAGTGTAAATAAGACTAGTATACTTTGGTACGCTTCAGCTAGGTGCTACATATACACGGGTAAACCTGTAAGGCACATCCTTGTACTAAATTAGTTTTTTTTTAATGGCATTTATTTTTGTCTGATAAATATATAAACTGTCTGAGGTCTTTAGGCGGTCCATATGGTCCATTATAAGCTCCTAGCTGTAAAAACGGCAACATAAGTACCTCAGTCAGTACCATGGGGCCTTTGTTATAAATGAATATAATTAGAAAGCCAGGTAGCGCAATATTAAGGAGATTACAACAGCTCTCCAAATGTGTTAAGAGGATAAAAATAATGAACAGCAGGGGGGTCATGTGCTGCTCAGCGAAACATGTAAGTGCTGTTTTTTTTTTTATCGCAAAAATGAGAGCATTTCATGGTTTCCTGTTGCTTCATTATGAGCCTCTTCTAAGCCATTGGCTTTGATAATTGCCTTTAATTTGGCTACTAATGTAAAAAAAAAATAAAATAGCTGATTGCATCTAAAAGAATTAGGTCCATTCATCAAATCTCTCACTAATATTGTAATTAAAGTCAACCTTGATTATTTATGGCTTGATTGAAAAGTAACATCCTGACCAGAGGTATAGTGTGTCACCCTTATCCCTGTGAGATCAATGTGTTCTTGTAGGCTCTATGTGTCACCCTTATCCCTGTGAGATCAATGTGTTCTTGTAGGCTCTACGTTGGGAGTGATCATTTTTTCCATCTTTTGGTTAAACAAAAGACTGTCGATACACGTTATACTACTGGGGTAGTTCAGTCCAAAGGTCACCCAATTTAGAGCCATGAGTAATTGTATGTGTATACCTTATAGACAATAGATGTTTATGATTCTCTTTATTTTCTCGTTGTTTTCACCCAGACATCTCATTTTCACTGCTCTCCATTTGAGTAGAAACGGTGTGGGTATTAGACCATATGGACTTTTATTCATCTTGACATGGTGCATCTGTACTTCAAAAACTAGACGGCTTGTTTTGTTTCCAGTTCAATTTTCCCATTGGGCAGGGGTCTGCACCCCTGGTCCAGGAGAACTGTGGGGAGTCTGATTTTCGTTTTCACCTTAAAATCGGCAACTAATGCAGACCCAAGAATCCAGATGAGTTGGGTGGGTTAACTGTAACAAAGTGCTTTAATTAATGAATGAGGTGCAGTGCAGGTCCATGGTTCCAGTCTCCTGGACGAGAGAATAACCAGCTCCACTGGAATGACCATACAAAGGACCACACAAACACCCCTTTTCCATGTATCATCTGCATGTATTTAATTTACTTTATAATATAGCAGCCCATACAGAACATTTTCTCTTCTTCTATAATTTGACATATTTTGTTATTTTAGAAGTCAACTTTTCTCAACTAAGTGTTTTAGGTAAATTATGTGTACAGTAAACAGGAGGTCATGTAAAAAAAAAAAGTAATGTTTTGTCATCTCAAGTCATTCATTACCAGTACTGTGTTATTAGAACCTTTACTGTCCACACACACACATGGCTATCCTTAAAGGAATATTTAAAAAATCCACTAAACTCAGACGAAGGATAACTCAGCCGTACATTTATTGCCCACTGACCTGTGCTTGGGCTTGAGATGTTTACAGAATCGGAACCTATAGACAAAGGAATACCTGAATGGAGACCAAACGTCGGAAAACAAGTTCTGAACAATCGATCAATGGCCTTTTCTTTTCATGTTTCTCAGCTTTTATTCTGCATCCTTGCATTAAATCACATGCTGTCCACTCACTTCCATCTTGTACTTTATCAATGTGTCTGCATTGTGGCATGTTCTGCAGGGCCAAGCTCAGTGATAGTAGGCCTATGCTCTGCCACTGGAGAAATGCTCTTTCATATCGCACATGCTTGTACGTCTCATCCACCATACAGTCTGTACCATTTGACAATCTTAAGACACCTGAGGTAGGTGAGGGCTTGAATGAATGGACATGCTGCCATCGGTGTGGGCTCAGTCGGTCGCTGTAAAACGGCATAAATTAGTTGAAGTTAGCTCTGTCACAACAAAGATAATGGAGCAGCCACACAATTTGAATAACTTTTTAAAAAAGTGAAAATGTTCATCCATGGTTGAAAAAAATTAAAGGGAAGATTCATAAAATAACCTTATTTGGAGATTATTCAATACCGTAACACATTCAACCAAAAGCTTCTATTCCATAATATAAATGGGTTTCAAATTGAGATGGTTCAGCTACATTGATGCATTTTGGTGTATTTTTGACTTTGCTATCTGTCGTCGTAAATGGAAATTTAAAAAAGGTCTTGTGACCTTTTCCAGTCGCCTAGCATTTCGCTGAATTTCCATGCATTTAACTGGTAACTTTCAGTGTTGTCAGTTTACGGACGTTTGAATGAAGTTTATCTTCGGGGATTCTCTGGCCCTGATGTTCTTAAAGGTGTCTGTCCGCGTATGTGACCTGTCTGTATGATGTTCATAGGCTACAACTGAGCAGACGCTCAGGAGCTCTGTGGCGCATTTGGTCAATAACACCGCTTTGGATACTGAAAAGGGTCGCTAATGAGCCCAGCCTTCTTTATTCCGTACCATTTCCTGTAGACTACTTATGGGTGTGTCAGTGCAGTGAGTGGGTATTCTTTAGTCTAAAACATCTGGCCGCAAGAGGATGTTTTGGGATGTTGCCTAGTGTGTCATCCTTCCCCCTGTAGACCATAATGCAGGTTATGAACTCTATTAATACACCGTCAGTTCTGAATCTGTGCGCTCAGCACAACGCAGACACGATTCCTCATGGGAACTGGCCGTGAGCGCAAGAGAGACATAGACTTGAAATAGAACGCAATACTACAGTTTCCACTTCGTAGAGAACAACCCGTTAGTTTATTTCCGTTTTCATTATAAATACATTGTTTTGTGGCCGTACCTCGCCGAGGATGGGCTGCGCAATATCAGGACTGGGCTTGGCACCGAAACCAACGGGAGAAGCGAAAGATGAGGAAGCCGCTGCCACGCACCTCAGCGAGGAGCAAATCGAAATGATCAAGGAGTCGTGGAAAGTTATCCAAGAGGATATCGCGAAAGTTGGAATCATTATGTTTGTAAGGTGAGTGATTTGCAGCATTATATTTCAGGTAGCAGGCTACCGTGGATGCTGAATTGCACATCCCATTCAGTTTGGCACTTAAGTGCTGCCCGTGAGTTTAACGAGATGAAAAAGAAATCTCCAACAGAAACGTATTTTACCTTTTTATATGATTTCTACTGCGGACTAATGCCTGACAAATAAGTGAGTATGGAGTAGGCTATCAAAACCAATTTGAAAAATATTGGTTACTAAAATATTTTTCGATTTAACAGAAATCGGCTGTTTTTTTTGTTACTCTTTATACCTTAAAATAGGATGGACAGTTTCCACTCGGCTACTTTCAAAATATAGAGTAGCCTACTTCGCCTGGCGTGGTCTTACGGAAATAACTGACGCACCATATAAATTGGCACAGTCTACTTATATGTGTGTAGCTATACATGTTTGCAATAGCTAAATCGCGTAGCCTACAATCCCTCCCCAAACACAGGCGCACACCAGGCTATTACTATACAAATGTCTTTTATAGGGTTAATTTACACTATAGTCTACTTTAAAGTGTGTTTAAATATTAGTATGAACGGACCTACATTTAATAAAAATTTAATAAATAGATCCAGCTTCATAATATTGAGGCTCTTTTTCAGTGTCGTCCTTCAGGTGTCACCTAATTTGAAGGTAGAATAAACTTCGAGTGATGTAAACCACACAGCAAAAATGGTTGTGTAGGCTACATTTAACACCACAGGGTTTTTATATGAATCCGTGGGCTCATATAGCCTAAACACCCTAGGGTGCTAAATGTACACCATTAGTGTTAAATTTACACCGACATTTTTGCTGTGCATATTCAAAGACCAATATTCTGAAAGATTGATTGGCTTCCGATACACATTTAGCCTAGTAAACAAATTACACATACATAGTGTTTAGGCTCCAAGCTCAGTGCTCCCAAAGTTGCTGCGCGCATCAGGACAGGTCCAGTGTTATATTAGAACGTTTATTGATCTACCCGCACATATATTTATCGCAGTAAAAAAAATAATAATACAAACATGCACTCCAGTCGCATGTCATTCACTTACGCCACAGTTGCGTGTGCGTAGGCGATATTGAGTTATCAGTTCATCAACCGTGGACGGGCTTCATCTACTTTGACAGAATTGGCATTTCTGCGCGCGCACGATTTTGTGCGCCCAAAGAAAAAAGGCATTACGGTTTAATTTTTAGATGCTTCTGATCTCAAACACATTTCATAATTGGGAACTTCAGTCGACCTACAATTTTATTATTATTTTTCTAACAAATTGATTCCCATCAGTGAAAGCATACGTCTGCTCTGTGCCTTAAATGGGTGTTTTGTTAAGATACTTTTTTTTAAAATACATTAGGTTCAAATTGTTCAAAATATTAAATTAATGTAATATTAAATTAATAAATAATGAACAAATCATTTGTATTAAAATGATGTGTACAAATCAAGGTGTATTAAAAAGGTATTGCACAGTTTATTCAGAAACATAGAAGTTGTGGAAATAATTTTGTAGGCTACATGTAAAAGTAAATAGCAGGAGTGGATTTAAACAATAGATTGTGGGCATTTTCTTCAATTATTTTAAGGCCCACTTATCTGATATATTATTATTGTTATTATTATTATTATATATTTTATATATAGCACTTTGAGTTTGAAAGGATAGAATGACAATGAAGTTGAAGTGCAGACTGTCAGCTTTGTACATAAAAGGGCAGACCCCCCCCCCCCCCCCCATTTTCGGGCATCAAAAAATATTAGACAGTTTAACATAATGTAAAATAAAGTATAAAATATCCTTTGCATGCCATGATTTCCTGATGTCTGTGACCCAACAATATTAAAATACTCTTAATATCTTATTTTCTGGTAGCTACTCTTACAAGCGATACTATAACTTTTCTGCATTTGAATGGATCTCTATGGGAATTCGGGGGTGGGACTAGATTTAGCTGTAAATTATGCTGGAACAGGTTGGCTAAATGGCTCTAAGTCATCAAGGGTCTGAGGTATCAAACAAGCCTAAACCATCACTCTGCTGCCAGATATGCAGTAGATATGGATGGATCACTTTAAGGGTTGTTTCTCCTGACAAATTTTCCTATTGAACTCTATGGAAAAATAAGTCAGGAGAAGAAACCCTTCAAGTTATCCATCCATATCTACTGCATATCTGGCAGCAGAGTGATGGTTTAAGGCTTGTTTGATACCTCAGACCCTTGATGACTTAGAGCCATTTAGCCAACCATGTGTTCCATACTGTTCCAGTGTAATTTACAGCTAAATCTAGTCCAACCCCCCCAATTCCCATAGAGATCCATTCAAATGCAGACTGTTTTTACCCAGCTATGCCTGTCTCCCCTGATTCCATCAGGTTTTCTCTGCCCTGGTAGTACTTCAGACTCCATTCCTTTGCTAGTTTAGTAATTGTTAACATTTTCATGAAATCAAGCATGAATGCTGATCACAGCATGTACTACATCATAACACCAATGCATTATTACATTATTGCATTATGATGAATTCACTGATCAACACACCCATGTATCTCTGATTTAAAGCACCATGACTAGAGGCTGTAGTGTGGAAGTGTGGTAGCTTGCCAGACATCAGACTGTCTTTGGAGAAAGGTGCAGGCACAGTCCTGTGCTGTGAACACAATTGTGGAACTGTGTCTCTGGAGGAAATCCAAGCAACTGAAGAGACTGACCTTAGGTTGCCCTGAGACCACTGTGGTCTCCCATGATTAGTTATCTATCCACCCATGAACAGCCTGCTTTCTTTTTTTGGCTTGGCATTTGCTGTTTCCTTGGGAAAATGCTGATAAATGCTTATTTTGTTTTGTTTTTGTTTTGCAAATGTAATTAAAAACTTGAGATGGCAAAATGATTCAACACTTCGGCATCAACACACATTTTGGGAACATTTAAAGTCTAGAAATTCAGTAATAAAAATGTGTACTGGAAACGTTTATTCTCTAGTGTATTTGATAGATTTAACAGTACAGATACAAAATATGCACAGTGCTGTATATCTTCATTAAATACATTTTAAAAGTGAGAGAACACTTCTACAAGAGAGAAGACTGATAACACAACACGATAGAGAACAATTAAACGGATGAAAGGAGCATTAAGGTGTTGATGGGTAGTGAATAGCTATTTATAGAAAACAGCCAACAGTAAATGTTAGCGAACGTAGCATTACAATGGAGCGCACACCAAAATAAATGTAGAAGTGAATACAATTAAGTAAGTCAACAGAAATGTACATGCTGCATGAGATGATTATATTTGTCAGGTCGCTGTCGGCATCTTAGTTGCATAGCCACTGTAAATGAATTAATCAGTTTGATTGGGAGAAGGGAGCTTCATGTGATGAACCTCTGGATATGACCTTTAAATGTCCTCCAATCAATTCAGTTTTAGGAGAATTTATTGTTCCTTTTTTCCAGCACACAGCAGAGGAGGAAATTATTGGGGGAAATCCAGTGAATGGAATGGCTGTATGACTAGAATGAATGCATCTCAGGGAATGCAAAAACTGAAGGAAAATTCACAACAGTAGAAACATAACTCAAATTGGTGGCCTTGTGCAACCTCACCATCGACCTGTCCAAAGCCTCACTATGAGGTAATAAGATCAACTCACGTTAAATCAATGCCCGGCTCCCCAAAGCTCAAGTCAAGCCTGTTAAGCTGTTCTTTGCTTACAGTCAATGCTGATGAGCTCCATGCTTTTAATGTGAGTGGGATGGGCTTTTTATTTTGTCTCAAACTAGACTTATTTACAGAGGGGTGATTTTAGCAATTATGGGTTTGTTATAAAGGAGACAAGAACATATTTATATATATATATATATTTGCAGGTTGCACACACAGAAATAGTTTCATTTTCAGTTTTTCCTTAAGAAGGTAGAATTGAGATCCAACTGTGTTTACTCTTGGCAAACCGGCAGGGAATCATGTTTGGGAATAAAAAGTATATAAAGTCATTCTTAGGACAAAAAGGATGTGCTGTACCACATAGTAGCCTTCAGAGCAAGTAAAAAGCCAGGAGTACAAAAGGGCTATCATTCATCTATGTACGTATATGTTAATATATCTTTCTGGCTCCATCTCCCTCCCAGTCTGTTCATCTGTTTGTTTATATCCATCTGTTCACATAGCTGTATATTTATCTGCCCTTTTACGTACATGAAGTGTGCTTTGCTGTTCAGAGGGCTAATGCTAATGCTAATAATCTAATACTTTCTTTGTGACATTTCTGCAACTAGAGGTATAGCCATTGGATAAAATGACCCCCACCTGCCAAATGAAATAACAGTCTGTGTTCCTATTGTAAAAGGTCCCTGTCGGAAAAAGCCGTGACCACAAAGGAATCAGAATTTATATTGGACATCTTGGGCAATCAGCAAAATTGCTTCCTTGCCATATTAGTTTTCATCTCCTAATAGTGGTGCTACACATGCACATGGTCGATGTCCCTCAGTGGTTCACCAAAAAATATAGAACAAACAGGAGGCAGTGTAGTATAATGGTTGGGAAACTGGTCTTCTAAGGTTGTAGGTTTAATTTCCAGCTAGGATACTGCTGTCGTATCCTTACTTAGTATAAAAAACATTCAGCTGTATAAATTGATTTTATGTCACAATGTAACCTGTACTTTTGCTTTATTTAAAGGTCAAATACGATCCACAAAGGGATGAGTGCAAAGTTATTCTCAGGGTCATTTTAAGTTGTAAATGCAGATTGGTTTCTCTTCACACATGAGGTAATTGAGAAAGAATGCAGTGGGTGCAATGGGTCTCCAAATGGAGGGAACAGGAGCATGGCGTGTATGAGTGTGTGTGTGTGTGTGTGTGTGTGTGTGTGTGTGTGTGTGTGTGTGTGTGTGTGTGTGTGTGTGTGTGTGTGTGTGTGTGTGTGTGTGTGTGCAGATTGCCTGTACAAGGCTGTGGAATCAGTGAGGGGAAGGGGACGTTGTATCTGAGCCTTGAGCATCACAGTGGGGGCGGGGGCTCCCTGTTGTTTCTGCAGAGAGATCTAATCGTACATATGCATATTGACTAAAGGTAGAGGACACCCCACAAGGCTGCGAGACAAAAATAACACTTGATGAAAACTGACAGTCCTTAAGCATGATTTCTGACGTGCTCACAGCCTGCCACCTACACCCACAGAAAGTGCCTGACCAGAACTTGCCCTCCTCCCACTGAAGATCCGGTCCTTGATATGCAAATTGACATCTTGCAGCATCAACATCCCATGTCAAATATGCATCATACTTCTCATCTTGAGTGGGATCAGATTTGCACAGCTTGTTATGAACAAGCGTCCCCACTCAACTAAGTGGGAATCAAAGGCAGAGAACCCGATAAAAAAATGTCCGTAAGAAGGTTGTGGAGGGAATTAATATTACATTTTCTTTTCTGTGTACATTGGCAAAAGGTTGAAAGGTAAAAGCAGGAAGCTCCATTAATTCTCACCTTTCAGTATCTCCCTGGACAGAGGTATAAATAAGCTGACGTGACAGGCAAAGGCTCGGACACACCCGATAAGCGCCGTGCAAGAGGCGGGGAAGCAGCAGTGGTCTGGTCTATCTATGCACTCCACATTGTGATTGCACCTTGGAATACAGCACAGTGGGACTCCTGATAATGAGGGAACAGCCAAATGGTAAAGGCTTTTTACCACAATCAGACCTCTGGCCATTGAAAAGTGTGGGGGGGGGGGCATGGAAATACGTCAGCTCACTGCAGCACTCATAATAGAGACCATATCTTTCCTCAAATGGCCCTGCCCACTTAAATGGCAGCTTGTTTCTTTGGCCTTCTTTGTTGCCAAAATGTCAGTTCCTCCACCGTTATTGTCAGAGTATTTTCAGCTTAAAAGGTTACATTTTTGGGATGCGCAGTGGGCCAATTTGACACTGAACTATGTCGCGTTTGCAGCCTCATACATGAATGCATTAGGCAATGATGCACGTGAAGAGGACTTCCTCTTTAACTGACCTAACCTTTATAGGAATTTGTTGCGCTGATAGTGGGAAGTCCAATTTAATTAGCAACGGCAACTAACTAGCACAGTAGCCTGTGGAGCATTCTGCAAACGCACCTTACATTTGCATAACGTTTATGTAAAATATAACCACATCAAAACCTTTTGTAGGCACTTATGTAAGTCGCTCTGAATTTAATAAATGGTTAAGGAAATGTTATAATGCCATGTGTTCACTGGGAAAGACACCAAAACATTTTTTTAATGTGTTTTTTACGTGTTTGTCCGTCAGCCTCTTGACAAACGGCTACAGAATCCACTATAAATTTACTATATGCATGCTATAGATATATACAGGGCACCAAATCACAAATGATGAAGCCCAATACACACTCACAGGTCACATGATTGTATCACAAAATCCAATATTGAAGGCAAATACACTGCCCGGCCAAAAAAAAAGTCGCCATTGCACCCGTCATGCATAGTGCCCACTGTACAAGCCTCTGGAGGCAGTGTTATGATCTGGGGTTGCTTCAGTTGGTCAGGTCTAGGCTCAGCAACATTATGCAGCAATAAAATGAAGTCAGCTAAGTACCTGAATGTACTGAATGACCAGGTTATCCCATCAATGGGCATATGCCAGGATGACAATGCCAAGATTCATCGGGCTCAAATTGTGAAAGAGTGGTTCAGGGAGCATGAGGAATCATTTTCACACATGAATTAGCCACCAGATTCCTGACCTTAACCCCATTGAAAGTCTTTGGGGTGTGCTGGAGAAGACGTTACGGAGTGGTTCGACTCTCCCGTCGTCAATACAAGATCTCAGCCAAAAATTTATGCAACTCTGGATGGAAATAAATGTTGTGACATTGCATAAGGTTGTCGAAACAATGCCACAACAAATGCGCGCCATAATCAAAGCTAAAGGCGGTCCAACTAGATATTAGAGTGTGCGACTTTTTTTTTGGCCGGGCAGTGTACAATACATAAGTAATCAATAGCTATAGAAGCCTGAAACCTTGCCCACATATTCACCTTGCCATAATGCAGTTTCACAATGTAAATTAGCTTGGTGCTCCATGCTGCCATTTTATAAGAAGCTTAATCTTTCTCAATGGCAAGATACATATAGCTAGTGCATGCTATTAATTTCCATTTAAAACAAGCAGTTAATCTCATCCTCATAGCCATGGCCTATGACCTTGCAGCTATAATTAACATAATAGAGAGAGCAATGGTTTAAAAAGCAAAATATCGATATGTTTAAGTGGTTTATATGACTTCTGTTCACGGAGGCTGACCCATTGTCTTGTCAACAGGTTGTTTGAGACCCATCCAGAATGCAAAGACGTTTTCTTCCTGTTTCGAGATGTGGAGGACCTGGAGCGCCTACGGACCAGTAAGGAGCTCCGGGCGCATGGGCTGCGGTCAGTCTCCATCCCCATGGCCCACCTGTCCTTCCTGCTTCCTCAGTCGCAATAACCACACCCCTCTCATCCTCCTAACGTCTTTAAGGACCTGCAGTTGAAGTCGGAAGTTTACGTACACTTAGGTTGAAGTCATTAAAACTCATTTTTAACCACTCCACAGATTTCATGTTAGCAAACTATAATGTTGACAAGTCAGTTAGGACATCTACTTTGTGCATGACACAAGAAATTTTTCCAACAATTGTTTACAGACAGATTATTTCACTTTTAATTCACTATATCACAATTCCAGTAGCTCAGAAGTTTACATACACTAAGTTGACTGTGCCTTTAAACAGCTTGGAAAATTCCAGAAAATGATGTCATGGCTTTAGAAACTTCTGATAGGCTAATTGACATTATTTGAGTAAATTGGAGGTGTACCTGTGGATGTATTTTAAGGCCTACCTTCAAACTCAGTGCCTCTTTGCTTGACATCATGGGAAAATCAAAAGAAATCAGCCAAGACCTCAGAAAGAAAATTGTGGACCTCCACAAGTCTGGTTCATCCTTGGGAGCAATTTCCAAATGCCTGAAGGTACCACGTTCATCTGTACAAACAATAGTACGCAAGTATAAACACCATGGGACCACACAGCCGTCATACCGCTCAGGAAGGAGACACGTTCTGTCTCCTAGAGATGAACGTGCTTTGGTGTGAAAAATGCGAAATCAATCCCAGAACAACAGCAAAGGACCTTGTGAAGATGCTGGAGGGAACAGGTACAAAAGTATCTACGTATATCCACAGTAAAACGAGTCCTATATCGACATAACCTGAAAGGCTGCTCAGGAAGGAAGAAGCCACTACTCCAAAACCGCCATAAAAAAGCAACTGCACATGGGGATAAAGATCTTACTTTTTGGAGAAAAAAAAATTGATGAAACAAAAATTTAACTATTTGGCCATAATGACCATCGTTATGTTTGGAGGAAAAATGGTGAGACTTGCAAGCCGAAGAATACCAGCCCAACCATGAAGCACGGGGGTGGCAGCATCATGTTATGGGGGTGCTTTGCTGCAGGAGGGACTGGTGCACTTAATGAAATAGATGGCATCATGAGGAAGGAAAATTATGTGGATATATTGAAGCAACAACTCAAGACATCAGCCAGGAAGTTAAATCTTGGTTGCAAATGGACAATGACCCAAAGCATACTTCCAAAGTTGTAGCAAAATGGCTTAAGAACAACAAAAAAGTCAAGGTATTGGAGTGGCCATCACAAAGTCCTGACCTCAATCCAATCGAAAATTTGTGGGCAGAACTGAAAAGCGTGTGCGAGCAAGGAGGCCTACAAACCTGACTGTTACACCAGTTCTGTCAGGAGGAATGGGCCAAAATTCCAGCAACTTATTGTGAGAAGCTTGTGGAAGGCTACCCGAAATGTTTGACCCAAGTTAAACAATTTAAAGGCAATGCTACCAAATACTAACAAAGTGTATGTAAACTTCTGACCCACTGGGAATGTGATGAAAGAAATAAAAGCTGAAATAAATCATTCTCTCTACTATTATTCTGACATTTCACATTCTTAAAATAAAGTTGTGATCCTAACTGACCTAAGACAGGGAATGTTTACTAGGATTAGGAGTTTACTAGGAGTTTAAATGGATTTGGCTAAAATGTATGTAAACTTTCGACTTCAACTGTGCACATCAAACAGGGAGGCAGCCTCTGACAAAGCCTTTAACGATTGTCTCATATCAGTTCTCGTATGTTGAGAATAACAGCCTCTCAGATTGCTCTGAATCCATGCCTTTGATTATGTTTTTGGCCTGTTTGACATGCAGGGGGAAAATGTCTTTTTGTACAAAGTCAAGAAAGTAAGGTATGAGAGTGTAGCATGAAGAGGAAGTGAACACTTTTAATGTAGTAAATATTTGTTCCAATATACGCATGTTTCAAGACATATTTTCAAATGAACAGACGTGGGTGCGGCCAAAAAGACAGAAAAGGACGCTTGGTCCAACACTGTAAATTGGGACGGGAGCCACTGCTAAAGTACTTAATTTGTAGCATGCATGGTAGCTAAGACAAGTTAGGAATCTGACATAGTAATTACCTTAAGTTGTCAGTAAAAACAAAAAGACTGACAATAACCTGTCAGGGATTTTCTAGCCCTACTTAAAAAAAACACCATTAGTACTTTTCAGTCAATTCTGAAAGTTGGAGAGCTTCTTTGGAGAGATAACCATCGTTACTCTATTCATTTGAGGACACACTTAACACTAATGCTGGCAGCCAGAGTACATTTACCACTTTGTTTAGCTCCCAAGTACATCAGACATTTCCTACCATGAAAGGTCAAATAAAATTAATTCATTCAGAGGGTTCCACTTACAACACGTCCACCTAAGTGGTGTAACAGGAGAGGGCCATGCGTGAAAAAAGCCAAGCGGTCCTCTAATCTCTTAGCTGGCCACTGTGTAAATACCCTCCCTGCCTGAGAGTCTGAAATGGACTGCGCCATTGTTAATTTTGTATGCATTGAAAATAATGCAGTAAAACTTTGTAAGACTTCGGTTTGGAAACATTTATGACAACGAGATATACCGTACAATAAAAAAGTGCCCCTGACAAAAAATGGCTCACAGGTTGTTATAAATTGCACAGTAAAAAAATTCGAAATTATTTTCATCGGCCAATGTCAGTTGCTGACTCTCAGATTAATTTCATGAGATTTATTTGTAGAATGGATGTCCTTGTGGGGGGTGGGGCTTACACAATTTAATGTTTACATCATAGATATTCTGTAACCTATCATTGAGCTGGTACAATATATTGTATGATGTCTCTGTGTGGATCTAGGCAATTCTGAGTGTTTCCCTCTCTAATGGTACTCATAAGTATTGTAGGAGCTAGCTGAATTTTTCAGCCATTTCCTGATTTAGACATTGGAGGCTGGTGAGGTCCCATTGTGAAGCTCTTGTCTACATAGGGTGATGTCCTTCATAGAGAAGAGCGTGGCCAGACTGGACCAGCTGGAGCGGCTGGACCAGCTTGCCCTTGAGCTTGGGAAGAACCACTACCGATACAATGCTCCACCCAAGTACTACGGGGTAGGACTGCATTAATTCAGCAGTAACTGCTCTCCACAGATCCTTAAATCATCAGAACTTGGTGCAGCACCAACAAATGTAATAGCCTACAGTACTATAGAGAGAAATTTCCTGTTCTTCTAACTCATTAGTTACATTAGACCTAGTGATTTGCATCACAAGCATACAGTATACAGTATGGCAATAGTGTTGGAATGGGACTTGATGATATGCAACTGTATTGTTCTGTATTGGTTTCCTTCTCCAAATTACTTTTTACATTGTAAAATTTCTATAGGAAATATGTTCCACAAATGTCCTTTTACATTCATCAAGATCATCTTCAGTGGTCATTTCTAAAGTTTCCAGTCAGAATTCTAAAAGTCCTCTGTGGTTTTTCAGTATGTGGGGGCGGAGTTTATCTGTGCCGTCCAGCCAATTCTGAAGGACAACTGGACCCCTGAACTCGAAGAAGCGTGGAAGGTACAAGCCAGTCTGCATGTTCACCTACCAGCAGGGTGGTGAAATTATCTGTGTTTGAGTATGAAAGAAAATTAATGTGTGCTTTTCCTGAAATTCCTGTAGTTGTAACCTGTTTAATTTCAGTTTGCTGAAGTGATGGTGGAAAAAGCGGTGCTTGAAGTGGCAAATATACTCCCACACAGGGGGTGCTTCCCAATATTCTTCACTCCCCACCTCATTTCCTCCACTCCCCCACTACCACTCCTCTCCTACCCGGAAGTATGCAAAACTGCCTGAGCGTTTCAAGTACAAGTATTTACATGTACAGTATACAATGTACCTGACATTGTGGTTTGCGTCGAGACATTAATTAATATGTAACCATTAATACGTAATTAAGATGTAATCAGCAACATTAGATTAAAACATAAAGATCCGTATCTGGGGCACGGAGTAGAAGAGGTGGTAGTGGAAGAAAGGAGGGTGCATTTTTTGAGTATTGGGAGACGCAGCCCATGGTCTAAATATTAAAAGAACCCTGATTATTGTATCTTAAACAATGGTAACATAAAAAATCCCCCCTGATATAGCACTTGCAAAAGTGTATGAAATTCTTTAGAAGGGTGGGACTGACAAAAGCTCAACATTTAATAAGCTAAACACGCTTTGTTATCCACGTGTAATTTCATAGCATATTACACATGATGTTGGACACAGTGTGAAGAATAGCAATATTCTTCTTAATGGTTATTATATTCTTTCAAATAGAATCTCACAGAGGATGCACATCAGTTGCACAGCCTTGTTCATGCAAGATTCCTTCAGGGTGAATGTCACTACTGCACTACACTACACACTGTCTCTGTGCATCCACAAAGCTTAAAATATTATTTCTCTTTAAAGTACTCAAAGTCAGACATGATGAGAAATACAGTCCAGACTGCTCCCATTCTCTTGCATCTTGCTTCATGAGTGTAAAAAAACAACAAAAGTCTCTGTTGAATCACATTTAACGTATATCATATTTTGGGATTTGGCCAAAATAGCTACAGTAGCCATTTAATCAAGTGCTTTTTGCACTGTTTCTCATGAACTGGATTTGAGTCAATCTAAAGTGCATTTGGATACAGGAAGAGAGTTGGTTACCAGAAACCAAGCCCTTCTTTGTATGAGGTGCAATTCGTTTTTTTTCAATTCTCATCTATATTAATTTCAAGAGTTCACCCAGGCCAGAAACACCTTCAACTCCAGCAAGAGACAATACTAACTTTAAGTGGCATGAGAAGGAACCATGGTCAGTTCACATATTTAGACAAAGAGCCCAATCATTTCCAGTCTTCACTTCAGACCAGATCTGTAGAATGTGAAGGGTTCGTAAATGCCACCACTCTTATCCTACCAGTTTTCATTTTATATCCAGTTCTCTTCGGGTGTGCCTTGAATAGAGAGACCTTTCTTACGCAACAGAAAATAACTCATTGACTGCAGGGTGCTACGGTTCCTTTAATTCCACTGGAGGTGAAAGCTGCTGGCAGAACGGATGATGTTATTGTTCCTCCAAGAGCTAGGAAAGCGTGGAGGACATGTTCCACTGCATTTCCAGAAGCAGCTCTACTAGTATCTCACAAGGTCGTACCCACAGGTCATTCACCATACCCTTGGCCCTTGAACAACACTGATTCACTAGCTGTGGGGATGTGAATTACCCCCAATGTGAAAACTTTGAAGGAAGCTGTTAACTGGACCTTGTAACTCAATATTAACTTATTGAATTGCTACATTTATTGCAAGTGGCAGTATGTATAAACAGAGAATGCACACAATATATTTTTTATAATATATAAAAATGACCATTGTCAAGATGATACATTTGACCTTACATTCCACTCCCATTGAATTATGAAGTTGCACTTGTTTCATAATGGAAGCATGCATTTCCTTTGCAAATGTCTTATTTCCTGTATGCTTGAAATGTACAAATATTAGTACAAAATAAAAGTGAGAAGCAGAGAAGCCCAAAATATTTCTTACATTTGGCCATTTTCTTTAGGGGTATGGGGCTTGATAGGAGAATAATAATCACGGTACCCCTGCAAGTACAATTTCGTCACGCTCCTGAACTTATCACGTTTACCAGGGGTTTTCAAAGTCAGTCCTGGGGACTTCAACGTATGCTACCATTTGTTCCAACCACAAATGCAGCTCCTGTATTTTACCAAGCTGTTAATTGTTCTTAATTTGAAACTTCTAATCTGTATTGAGGGACAATTAGCTATCTTACCACATTGTGTTAGAAATTGCCATGAAGAATAATGTCCTATATATTCACATCCCAGAGATAAACAAATTCTTTTTTTTTCTGCAATGTGCTACAAGGTAAATGACTCCTTTAGAGAGATTACATTATTAATGGATTTAAATTGTAGACTGATAGGTCAAATTAGTTGTGTTCCAATTGGTGAAAGTGTGGACACCTCATTACTGAAACAAAATGAATGGACCAAACCAGCATTGTATTAGGGAATTGTATAAAGGAATACATTCTGAAAGAACTTAAAAGCTGTTTGCAACTAACAATTAACCTTAAAGGGATAGTTCGCCCATTTTGAAAAAAATTACGTTGTTTTACTTACCCCCGAAATAGTAGCCTATGTAAGGCTGTAGTGATGCTGTCCTAGTCTCAGGGTTGTAGCTAAAATTGGCTAAACCTGAATTGGAACAATGCAAAAAATGAGCATCTTGCCATTGGATTTAATTGCCCCCGGCTAACTTTTGTTTAAACAACCACCTAAATCCACTCAAATAAGGTTTAACAACAGCTTTACAAATGTCGTTGTTGCACATGATTAGCTATCCGAGTGCACAAGGTTATGAACATCCAGTAAGAGAGCCGGTAACTTTTAGTATCACTCCGCGTCCTGGCAAGCTACTTCTTGTTTTCTTTTTCTATGATAAGCTTGTTGTGTTTATGAATTGAAACTCCCAAGCGACGCGAGCCACCTAGGAACAGCGCACTGCTGCACAAAGTACGTCTACCGTTGACCAACTGGCAACTTTTCTATACGCTATTTCAGCATGTAAAATTTATACTACATACCATCAAACTAAACCTTTCTTTATTTAACAATTTAAGTGGATTTAGCCGGTTATTTAAACAAAAGTTAGCCAGGGGGCAATTAAATCCAATGGCAAGAAGCTAGTTGTTAGCATTGTTCCAATTCAGGTTTAGCCAATTTTAGCTACAACACTGAGACCAGGACAGCATCACTAGAGCCTAACATTATTTTGGGGGTAAGTAAAACTTTTTAAAAATGGGTGAACTATCCCTTTAATTGATCACAAGATTGGCAGAAACTAAAACCAGCATGCACAGGGGCCCCAGAACTGAGTTTGAAAAAACCTCTGCGCTATAGTGTACTTTGTGTTTATATTCCTCAAGTCACTCTCTTTCCTTTTAACACCCAGGCCTTGTTCATGTATGTGACCAGGATTATGAAGCAGGGCTACCTGGAAGAGGAGAAACACAAGCGCAACACCCTGGTCACTAGCAGGGAGAGGCCCGAAAAGAAAAACACCGCCCTGTAGGAGTCTTTCAGTGGAGAACGTCCCAATGGCTGATACACGTAGAGACTGTGACCAATCAGGGAAGAGACTGTCACATATAGCTTAGCTGTGTACATAGTGTATTTATCACTTTTTATTCATTTCAAGTGGTGTGCTGTGTATGATGTTTTCCTAGAAATTAAAACAGGTGTTTTTGTGCTTAATTTCAAAATTCAAATATTGCTTCTTCCAAAGCCATACTTAGCCATAGGTTGGAAGCACAAAAATGAAAATAAGAATCATTTCCTTTTCAGAGCTCCTTCACTGCATCTATGGAACATCCTGCAGATGAATGATGCCAAAGTCCTCTCTTTAAAAACATCCAAGCATGTCTTGCACCCAGTACAAAACAGTTATCAATACTGGCTCAATAGCATTTACCTCTGTTGAATGTCATGAACTAGTGGTTCCCAAGCTCGGTCCTGGGGACCCTCTGTTTATGCTGGTTTTTGTTCCAACCACAATTGCAATCCCAGAATTTTAAAAAGCTTTTAATTTTTAATAATGTAACTGCTTGCAATATAACACAGCGTGAACATGGGGTTTTTATTGGTCATGGCATGCCTAGCTATTTCTGACATAACGTGGCCTAAGAGGGCAAATAATTCCTCTAAACATGAAAAGTACCCAATTAAGAAAAATTACTATCTCGGATTGCGACTGTGGTCAGAACAAAAATCAGCACACACAGGGGGTCCGAGGTTGGGAACTCCTGATCTAGACTTTTGCAAAAACAATTGTTTAATTAAAAATAATGTCCCCATAAGTCAATGTTTCACAGTATGTTCACAATCCAATGATTCACCATGTTTTCATACAAAACATGCTCATTTGAAGTGTATGTACATATGGAGAACACTGAATGAAAACTACACAATCTATTCTCTACTCCACTGATTGTGCTCCACACATTCTCTGCAGGGGGAGTGAGAATTACAGTACTTTGAATAAAATTCAAATCATACTATATTCAACCTCATTCAACCTAATGTGTAACGGGACAGGTCAAAGTAGCTCAAAAAGAAAAGTAGCTCAAAAAAGCCCAAACAAATAAGCAAGTATTGTCCATTTAAATTATGTCATGCAAGTAAAAATATAAATACACAAACCCTGAGTAGGGCTAAAATCAAGGCAAGATTTTTGCTTCAGAATTTAACTTTTTAAAATGTAATTTTATTTTCAGGTGCAGATTCTCAAAAAAACAACAAAAAAACACCCGTTTCCCTCAAAGGGTACACTGATCTACCATTCAAAAAAGGCAAAATGACACCGTCTTCACTCCACTCCACAATGGAAAAGCAGACGGCTGCGGTGTCAGTCATTTGTAAAGAATACAAAGGAGAGGTCTGTAGAACTACTTTTTTTTGTGACAGTAAGAGGAAGATGGATGAAAATGTTTTGAACTAGGGGCACAAAGAGTTAAATTCATCCACTGTGATTTATTTTCAGAATTAAAACAAATGTAGCAAATGCATCCACTGATTTTCAACTTCAAAAACAAAATTAATCCCAGGTTACTACTGTAACCAGTAGTGCATTAAACTTTCCATACAGACCCAAACTACAAGTTAGTTCCATTTGCAAATATACTTAGGACAAAATGACTCAAATCTGAAAATATGGCAATAATTTGAAATTAAAAATACATTTCAAAAAGAAAACGAATACATTTTCAAAATAAAAACAAAAAGATGAAGTCCAAGTCTTCTGTAGGTCTGTGTACAGTCACCAAATTAGTCTTCTCCCTTCCCTGTTTGAGCTTTGTTAAATATAGAACATATTGGCATCAATCACATTGTGAATTTTTTGACACCATGAGTTCACACAAGGCCCTACTCCAAAACTCCATTCAGAATTCTTAATCTACCTCAGTATGTGATTTTCTATAAGATCTAAAGACAGCCTGGTGCAGAAGATTTCAATGGGAAAATGTGAAGGCCTGAACTATCAGGCAAATTAATAATAGACTGGAAGGCATTTCCGCTGTAATGGGGAATATGAAAGCAAATGGGAATTGTGTGGATTGTTAAAACTGTAAGACAGTCAGCAGCATTGGGATTACCTCGGACACCTTCCGCACAGTTTGCTTGTAACACGTGGGCTGCGGGTTTCTCTACGCCTTAAATCCAAATCACGGACGCCTGCATCGGTGGCATAAACTTCGAGACCTTTTTGAAAGTTTCCATAGGCAGAGAGCCGCCATCTGTGGCACACGGCGCCGCAGGATTGAAGACGGACGTTAATGCCACAACGGTCGACGCGAGCCGTCACGCTGATCCGTCCTGCTCACTGCTGTTCGGGTGGAGGTGGTGGTGGTTGGGCGGGTGGGTGCTGAAGGTCCGGGTGGGGGTGTCTGTATGGGTGGTGTTCCCAGCACGGGTGGGTGCTGAAGGTCCGGGTGGGGGTGTCTGTATGGGTGGTGTTCCCAGCACGGGTGGGTGCTGAAGGTCCGGGTGGGGGTGTCTGTATGGGTGGTGTTCCCAGCACGGGTGGGTGCTGAAGGTCCGGGTGGGGGTGTCTGTATGGGTGGTGTTCCCAGCACGGGTGGGTGCTGAAGGTCCGGGTGGGGGTGTCTGTATGGGTGGTGTTCCCAGCACGGGTGGGTGCTGAAGGTCCGGGTGGGGGTGTCTGTATGGGTGGTGTTCCCAGCACGGGTGGGTGCTGAAGGTCCGGGTGGGGGTGTCTGTATGGGTGGTGTTCCCAGCACGCCCTGCCAGTCTGACCGCTCACTGGGTCGCTTTGGTCTTCTTACTTTTGCTCTTCTTGTCTTTCTTCTTCAACCCATCCATGTGGGCCCTAAGCAGATTGGAGTAGGCCTACAGAAAGGGTGCGGAGAGCAGCCACATTTTACACGGTTTACAAACACTTATTTACTTAAGTCACACCTTTATCCAAAGCAACAGACATAACCCATCTTAAGTTCCTGTTATTCTGTATACACTTCAAAACTAGTTCTGTTTAATCAATTCAGGCCAAGGACCTTGCTCAAGGGTACAACAGCAGGGCCCTACTTCAAGTCTGAAACCTTAACAAGGTCAGTTGGCAAACCGATGTACATGTTGAGCATTTACCTACACAAAAATAACAAATCTGAAGGGGCTCAGACTTTCCCGTCCTTTTAAAATCAATCAAAACAATTCCACGATGTGACCAGCTCAAAAAAGGACTACAACTTTAATGATTTAACAGCTAGGACTTCAAGGAAATGGCATGTCAGAGTTCAGACTGAAAAGCCCGCCGGGTACTCTGCTCTGTATTTGAGTGACACACCTTTCAAACGTTTGTTTGTTTCAATTTTAAGTCATTATACAGAAAGAAATTTACTTGCGAAGCTTCTCTAAATAACCCTGTGCTTATGATACATACACCTCAAAATTTGAAGATACAAAATCAAGCCTCAAAACACTCACCATCTGGAATTTATTGACTTCTTTGCTACTGACCTGGAAGACATAAGACAAATGACATGTAGCAAAAAACCACCAAAGCACACAAAACATTTGCCTTCCATTGTTTCTTTTTTAAACTGTACAAAGCAGGCAGGCTTACCACTGTGCTAATTTTCTTCTTTCCATCCGAGGCGCGGATAAGACATTTGTTGTCAACAGGTTCAAAATTCTCAGGGTTGCCTTTCCTTGGCATTGGTTTGGTTCTCCCGTCATCTGCAGAAAAACGCAGAGACAGTTGCAAAGTGCACGTGTTGATGGAGCTGTAGCTATAAGTCAAGCTGGATCAATTTACTACAAACTACAGAGCCAGGAAAATGTGTGCATGAAAATATCTATTCAAATGGCGCTGCTTGTTAAAACACGCTTCAAACACTCATAAATCAATAGGGCTTTCAGATGCAAAACTTACATTTCTTTAATGTTATGTAAACACTTCCAGTTGTCCTGCACTTTTGAAACAGTCGTGTCAGCTCTGTCAAAAACTGTAGAGAAAAAAACACGTAAAACACCAGTTCTATACAGCTAGCTGTCCAGCAATCCAGCTACCAAGACATTTGTCTTGAACTGTCCAGAGGAGGAATACATTGGCAGCATTGTTAGCTAGCCAAGCTTCTCGTCATCTGAGCTAGACAGTTCAGTGTACATTAGTAAACTATATAGATAGATACAGTTATTAAGTTGATTAAGCTGCTACATTTAAATATGCTCACCATAGGGTTTATATTTGTATATTATTACTATTTCTACATGTTTACATATATTCATGTTGCAATCAAGTTGAAGATGCACAAGCATGTTCGGTGTAAACTACACTGATCAAACCATGCCAGTTTACTAAACAAAGATTTTATACATTTCCACAAATGGGGGCGGGAGGGGGAGTGGGCAGTAACTTATACATACATTTGTGGAAGCAAAGCCTAATGATATATGGGTATACACTGGGTGTATACTGTGAACCGTCGCAGAGTATGTTTATCACAAATGCAGTTTTAATGAAATCAACACAATATATATTATTTTCAGGAGCAAAACAATTATTCGTATCGGGAGAAGAAAAACAAACTATTACTCAGGAAAACACTCGTTGGAAGGGATCCGTTCACTTCAATACGAAAAACAGTTCCGGGACTAAATAAATGAAACATAAAGGCCATTTTAATTAGAGTACGAATAATGTCTTCATTTTGAAAAAATGAATAAGGCGAGAAATCCACATTATGGGAACATATTTTTTCCTGTAGCATTCTGGGAACCTTCATCAATATGAGCCGAAATTTTTCCCATAAGGTTCCCATAAGTGCTAACTGTTAATGACCATCTAACAAGCTAACTTACCTAGCTAGCGAACCATAGTCACGTACCATCTTCATTAAACAGATGACCCAACTAGCTAGCATACAATAACAGTTACTTCCTTAGCTTCATTAACATTAATTCATTTTCAAGTCGTTCCAATCAGCAAATTATTAAGACAGTTAGGTAACTATATACCAACTTTTTGGTCAGCGACAGTGATTTCGCCATTCATGGAGTAGCTAGTCAGTTAGCGTCTGCAGGGGGGAAAAGACGTTCACCAGGTGTCCAGCAGCAGTTAACACAAGTTCGGTACAAGCAAACGAGTCACCTTATCTTACCGAGTCATTCTCAAGTAGCACCATAGTTTTTCTACACCGTCTGGATCCAGTGAACTCCTATTTTACAGATCCCAGGGATCTTAGCTTCTTGACTAATACAAACTAGCTAACTAAGCCAAACAGGGTAGCTAGCTCACTCATCAATCACACTAAGCACACGTACTGCCACAGGAAGCCAAAAACTCAACTCTGACCTTTTCACTTCAACCTCATCAGTTTCTTCTTCTTCGGTATTTATGGTTGTTTAGTAACGTAAAATTGTATACCGCCACCTACTGAGCTGGAATGCGGACCAGGAAAAACATGTACCCACCTCATGACCCACCCTGAAGTACAGGCAGATCTACCTGTTCACATTAGACTTGTACAGAAACAGAACATCCTCCGCAGTTGCAGACATGCATGCTTCACACATTGTAGTAACACAATTATAAGAACAGCACAATTGCTTACTTTCTACAATTTGTAATAATCATACAAAGGGCACTTTCAGATTTGATATTCTAATGATAGCTTGTCACCTTCTGATTACCTAGGTGGCACAATCAAACAGGAAATATAGGAACTACAGTTCCTAACATGCAAATACTTGGTGTTATTTACTGAAGGAAACTATCATTTTGTTGAAGAACACATCCAATCAATCTGATAGATAGCACATTAAGTTTGTCCTGGTAAACTACAACAGTGTACTCAATGATACATTTTTATCCAACTCAATGTTTGTAGCGTTTATTAATAATGAATAATGTCTTGTTAATTTTTAATGATACACTTATGCAAAAATAACCAACCAATTACTTGTGAGAATGATGCAATATTTTACAAAAGTGAAAAAAATATGCATAATCTGTAGTTATCAAAGAAATTAATGAAATAAAAGTAATTAAGAGCCGTATTAAATTAATGAATCACAAACAATCCTCATTCATCACACAACACATTCAGATTTTAAAAACAGATATTATTGAGAGCAAAATTTGTTAAGGTATTGCATTAGAAAATATTAACAAACAAAGAAGTGCAACAAATGTAAAGAACATTGTGATGTTTCATTGTCTAGCATTACAACCAAATGAAAAACAGTTTCAAATACATGTAATGTGACATTGTGATATTCTATGTTAACATTTATTTCACAAAAGTAATCATTGGCAGCCAGTGAGCTACAAATAGCTGGGATTGGTGGATATACCTGGATATGGGAGTTTAACATTTACTTCACTCAATGGGGAAGGCAGAGAATTTAAATGCATTTAAAATGTAAACTAGTTTTTTCCTGAAGTTTGCCAATCAAAGATCACACGTGAGCAGATCCTTTATTCTTAACTGTAGCATTTGTGGTAGTACCACCTTTGTGCATGACACATTACAATGATGTGAAAACGAAATTACACCCTCTTTCAATTCTATGGTTTTACATATTATGACATAGCTAACCCTCATCTAGTCCTCACCGAACAGTAGCTAAATCTAACCTCATGTGACTCAGTCATTACACACAAATTATACTAAGGAGGATTTATAATATTTCATAACAAATCAGTGGTTTTGTTATTTACAAAACCATAGAATATTTTGCTGATTATAAAGATAATCAATCAATAGATATAACTTCAGTATACCTTGAGTAAAGCAGCAGTCCTAGGTGAGCTCAGTCCTAAAGCCTAACTCCTGTTCTGTGCCTATTCCTTTGGTTTAAGTGAAAACCTTTCTTTTTATGATTTCGGATCTCTTGGGGCCCTGTTGAGAGAGCTCTGCTGTCACAATTCAGTGTCTCCCAATCCTTTAGAAAATGCACAGTCAGGGTTGTGGCCCAGGTCGGACAGAGCTACAGTGAATTGAGAGTACCAGTCCCGTTCAAACGCCCGCTTCAGCTGCATCTGTAGCATCTGTTCCTCCAAATCTGGGTGAGGTGCATCCTGGGAAACCACAAGCGCCACTCCTGCTGTTGTGCTGAAGTAGTCTTCTGACCAGTTGGACGTTCCTGAAGGGAATTTAGAACACTTCAGGACACGGGAGTTATAAATGTGTAGTCCCATAAATCTTACACCTGGACTGTGTCAGCTTATTTTATTTTAAATTAAGGGAGATACATCACTTGGGAGCAGCAGTAAACCACAGGCTAAAAAGAATGATGAAGTGATGTGATGGCAGACTTACCAATATATGCCACCTTATCTGTCACCATATACTTATTGTGATTCACTCTGGAATAGGGGATATCCGATTGGTTCCCCACAGGCACTATGAAGACTTTCTGGGGGGGGGGGGGGAAACAGAATTGAAGGTGAAGCGCACCTCAATCACCATCAATGTGTAGCACGCACCTGGGTGATGCACGGCAGCCATTTTGCATCAGAACGCTCGCCACACATTAGCATAGGTGTAGATGGAGGAAATTATTCAGCCAATTAAACGTGGGGATGATTAGGATGCCAGGTGGACAAAGCCAGTTGGGAAGCTAGCGGGACACCAGGGACTCGGGGGAAATGATTGTGATAAGTACCGTAGGATCTTTAAAGACCAATGTTTAAACAATAAACACACTGAAGGGATGTGTCTTTTATGTATGAATTTACCAAAGGTGATGTGCCATTTATTTCAAGTGACGACAATAGTTTAGAATTGAGGGGCAGTGTGAAAGGAGGACGTAAATCTCGGGCGCACCACTTCAAGGCTGATTTTCTCAGCCGGCTGGTGCAGGGCATTGAGGGACAGGAGGAAGGGCAACATGGCCGGGTCTGTATCTCGTCCACAGCTGATCAGGAGGCGGATTGGAACGCGTCGCTCAAAAGCTGAGCGCTTCAGTGCATTATCGAGAGTCGGCCAGTAGCTAAAGAGAACAAGACAGACAACTGAAAACAATGCATCGTATTTGTATTGGCAGAACAGTTTCAACAAGTTCCAACAACGGACCCAACGATGACGCATTTTTTACCCAGGTCTTACTGCACATGCATTATGAAAAGAGCAATATGGCAATGCAGAAACGTTGAAAACATCAGTACAAACTGCACATTTCTTTGACTGTTACAGGCAGTCTCACCTTTGGTGGCGAGTGAAACGAGATGTGGGGAAGTAGTCCATGACGGCCACATCAATGAAATGCTCTGCACCCTCAATTACAGAAAGAATGGCGTCCAAATCCTTCGTTCTACCAGCAGGGCAGAAAGAGGGAGGAGAGGCCTGAGAGAAAGTGGAGATTTCTTGATAAGATATGGAAATAAATAACATCGCTATATGCACAGTACTGATCATACTCTCACCTTTCACTATTTGACAATAGATAAATTATATTCTCCCCAGCAATTGCTAAATTGACTTCCCACAATAAGTAATTCTAAGTAGAATGGTTGCACTTGGTATATACAGTTGAAGTCTGAAGTTTACATACACTTAGGTTGAAGTCATTAAAACGTATTTTTAACCACTCCACAGATTTCATGTTAGCAAACTATAGTGTTGGCAAGTCAGTTAGGACATCTACTTTGTGCATGAGTAATTTTTCCAACAATTGTTTACAGACAGATTATTTCACTTTTAATTCACTATATCACAATTCCAGTGGGTCAGAAGTTTACATACATTAAGTTGACTGTGCCTTTAAAGTTTTTTTGCATGCCATGACTTCCTGATGTCTGTGATCCAACAACATCAAAAGACTCTTCATATCTTATTTTCTGGATCACTTGAAGGGTTTCTTCTCCTGACTTATTTTTCCATAGAGTAAAATTTGTCAGGAGATGTAAACTTCTGACTTCAACTGTAAGTACATGAAACTTGAGGGAAGGAGAACTGAAACGCATGACTCACAGAGATGTAGACCCTGCTGGTGACACCGCTTATATTCACCACCAGGGGGTGCTCTTTGTTGATGGTTGTGTCCAAATGTGAGGGCCAGGGGTCTGGGATTGAGGCGTTGTAATGGCCAAGCATCCAGTATGACTGGAAGATCTTATGGAGGTCCTCAGCTAATTGGGAGCAGTTGTATATAACCACTCCAAATTCTTTCACCTTTCAGTTTGAAAGATAAATTATGGTTATATAAGAATGTTGAAATATTATGGGTTATAGACCAGTTGCTAGAAGCTTTGATGTTCACAGCATCTATAAGCTGACATTTTTAGGTTATCTCTCAGAACTATTACCTGTGTTAGTGCTCTCCAGTCCATGTTGGCACTTCCAATGAAAATATGTTTCATGTCTACGATCCATATTTTGGTGTGAAGTATACCCTTTGTTAAACGCCCAAAATTCACCTTCTTTACATGGACCCCTATTACCATAAATGAGAATATACAGTTTCCTTTATTAGCAACTGATTTATCAGTTGGTTCAGTAGATAGGATATGCAACTTGGGTCTTTACCTTTATGCTTCAGAACCTGCAGGTCTGTGGAGTTTCGTGACACAGAGGGAATGCTGGTGGCCACACGTGCCGACACATTCCTCAGCCGCAGGTCCTCGAAAAGCTTCAGAATATCCCTTCCCTTTCAGAGGCACAAGGTCACACTGAGAATAAAGTTAACTATACAAGTGCCTATTATCGACAAATTATTGGGGACGTTATTTCAATGTTGTTTTGGCTCACAGGTAAGTCAGTGGAAGAGTTGACCATGATGTCATCACCAGTAAGGGTCCAGTAGAAAGAGGCTACATCGACCCTCTCGGTCGCCATGACCAGGAGGTCTTTCCAAGCCTCGTACAGAGGAGTTCCAAAGGTGGCATTAGCGTCATACTTCATATAAAGCGGTATAGTCTCAGTGAGAACCAACCTGTAGAGTTCAATGTCATATTATGTTCTCATTTGCGATTTGTTTTTTTTTGTTTTTTGGCATGTTAAATGTCAAACAAGGGAATCATCAGAACAAATTCACATGATATAGTCTGATATTCCTCTGTGTAGATCATGTATGAACCCAGACGAACGAGAACATAGGCTTGCGAAAAGAGATTTTGGTTTCTTTATAACCCTCGCTCACCTGCTCAGCTCATCAGGCACAGGACCACTGCATTTATCCCCCTCCATCACGGCTTCTTTATCGTCTCCAAGCCCATGGCTAACTTTAGATCCTCTCCATCCCTCCATTAGAGGGACGTAGGCAAGTAAACCTAATATCATCAGATAGCCAAAGATAATGGCTAAAGGTACAAACCTACTGGAGCTCTGAGAACATGAGAAAAATAACCAAAAGTGTAATTAATATGAAAATAAGTACATATTGTTAAAATATATTGTAAATTAAAATACTGGAAGAAACAGAGCAATTATATCAAGCCGAACTTTAAATAAAGATTGTGATTTATATAAGAAGTAGAAGTCTTACCCATCGATTGGACACGTAATTGTCATGCAAATCCCTATACGGTGAAGACATCTCTTGGTTTTTGTCCCTTTTGCTTCAAAAAGAAATCAAGACAAAAACGTACCTCAAATGCTTCAATAATTAAACTACTAGTTGTGGTGAAATGGATATAACAGCACACACGTGCCTGTGTGCAGTACAAGTTTGTCTAACCAGCACCCCCAACTCTCTACAAAAAATATGAGAAAACGGAACTAGGCTACTTACCTTTTCAGTCTCTCTGCAGGATGCTACATTGTGGCTTACACTGAGTCTTAAATTAGCATGTAGTATTTGGTTCCCTTTTTGTTTCTCGAGTTCTGCTATTTCGTTCCTTTTCAAATTAAAAGGTTACTTGTAGGTCTAGTACAATTTGTGTTTTGACTTCTACAAATTGGATGTAATAAGCGACTGGGTGCAAGTATTTTATAAGCAATTAAGGGTCAGAAAAATCTTTAAAAAAAACAAAACTTTGCATTGTAACATTTACGTGGATGTGTTGTGCACTGTTCTTTTAATGGTGAAGGTTGGCATAGTAAGTAATAAGGAGTGCAACAGCCACACTCATAATAAAAGACTCAATAGAAATCAAATGAAAACCAGTATGTTGCGCTGGGACATATTCAACATGCCTTAAATTATGTCTCTATATTCACTTCACAACCCTCGGCTTGGTGACACAATTCAGACAACAAAATTGAGAAGCAGAAATGAGCAACATCAATGTTAAAGATGACAGACACAAAGTCTATGATTGAAATAATTTTTTATTAAAAATCAAAAAAATTGGTCATGGTAAAATCATGTTTCCTACAAGCATGTATAAGCATCTTCAATACATAGAATTATCAAAAAAATATCAACAACATTAACAATGACAAACAAATCTGGAAGAACTTAACCTTAAATAAATTATAACTTTTGTGGAGGATAAAACAGATAAAACTTAAAGCAAAGACCAGGGAAATGGTGACTAAACAGTAAGCAGTCAATATTGAACATACAAGACCGTTGTGGTATATAGAACTGAAATGATTTTGTGTTGGCTTCACTCTTCTTTTCTTTTGTAGAGTATTAATTTGAGTTACATGCACAGGGGAAAAAAAAAAACTTCCCCAGCGAGGACTTAGCAGCAGCAGTTGCATCATCAGTATCGCAGCCAATCGGGAGCCTTGGGCACTATAGATACTGAGCACAGGGGGCCCCAGACAGGCCAGCAATTCAGAACAGAAACTCAATACATTCGTGAATGTTTGTGGCAGAGAAAATTCTGAACTCCACAGCAGCCTTAATATTAAAACAAACAAACAAAAAAAATAACATGAATTTTCAAAGTCAGTCACAATATGGAAACCAAAAGGATGCATGCATCCGAACAACAGCTGGGCTTTTACAGTGCACGGGTGACGTTTTCCCAATTCGTTACAATGTACCGTCTCATCGTTTGATCCACCCACTAACTAGTCTGACAACGAGGTGTCGTGCAAATGAAGTGCACATTTGGTGAACAATCCAAAAGTCTTACCTCAGTAAACTACGTAAGGTACATTTGTATCATCACAGAATGGTCTGCAAGATCTTCCATTCCTTTACTTCAACAGAATTAATCGCATTCATCTTTTTTATTTTAATTTTTTATTTTTTTCGTGGTCCCCTTTCCAGAGAAGCAAACTGCTACAGCTTGAAGTACACAACACATAGAAGGGACACAGCTGTGTGCTGTTAGTGCAGACAAGAGGAAATATAAGCTCTTTATATGTACATACAGTATATCACAGAGGGGAAGATAAGGAATGCTGTCAGTAATTGCATACAGTCATGTGTCTTTGTTCATTTGGGCCCCAGTCATGCCCTGCTTCTAGATAAGCAAAGTGGGAAAAGACCATACGAATGGGCCTGGCTTTAAAAGCACAGCTGAAACTCAAGCTTCCTTCCTGATTCACGCCGCGCGGTTTCGACTGTGTTTCACTTCGCCAATTCAGCAGAGCATTTCTGGGCCTTAATGATCAATGTAGGTACGCTTGTACACAGAAATGTCAGGACGACAACATGGCGCTCTTTGGCTTTGTGCAATGAAGGCGCGTCTTACCAAGTGCAAGCTACACCGAGGAGCACGGAAACGAGTGCTGCACCCCAAGCTGGTGATGACACAAATGATACTTCTACAGTGCGAGTAGGTAAGGTGGAAGCTAACAAAGTTGTGCAACCCTGTGATGTACAACCCTGTTTTAAAGCTTAAAATGTATTGTACCACATGATGAAATGATCAAAAGCTCCCGCAGAAATTCAAAACATAGCTGTCCATTGCCAGGAACCGAAGCTGCAACTTATAAGCCTCGTACATAACGGCTACAATAAAGACAACGTCTCCCAAGTGTCACAATTTAATCATGACTGAATAGCCCGGAGTCTTCCCGCGGACTCAAACCTGGCTTCGAAATTCTGTGCAGAACCTGTTTCACGAGTTCAAATAAAACAGTGAGAACCTTGGGCAGTACAAAGACAGTTCATTCCCAAGTCTTGTAGATGTCATGTGGATCAAAGACACTAGAGAACAACCACCTGGAACTCTGGACAAGCTGCATTATGGGTATCTGCATTCAACGGAGCAGTAAAACAGGAACATATAGCACGTTCCTAAAGGCAAGGCGGGATGCATTTTTAGAGCAATAGCCGTAACATCCACGCTTTCTTCAAGTACATTTATGCTTTCTGCATGTTTTCTGGTGCCCACCAGAAACCTAAAGCATTCTTCCCCGCATGAGCTCCAAAAGAAACAATAAGCCAAATATGTGAGAACTAAAGAAATGTTGGATATTTCCCTTCTAACTCATATATAATTTCTATCTACACTATAATGCCAATCCACTGTGCTTTTCAATATTCTACAATCAGATGCAGATATCCTGATACATTCTACAGTACAAGAACTCCAAAAACACTAAAAGTCATTCATCCCTTGCTTACTGAAGGCAGTCAGCCGAATAATTACTCTGCATACAATTACTCTGCGTGGCACCAGCACCATTCTTCTGCGACTGTGTAAACGGGAATCTAAATCTAAATAAATCTGTGCCTGCAATGCACAATCAGGCAGCTTCTTTGACATTCTTTAATAGGAAAGCAGTACCCTTGAAACAACCGCAAGGCCCCTGCCGAATAAGAGGCATTAACCGTTTCCAGTTCAACAGGCTTGGGAGAATGTTCCGTCATATACCTCGCTGTTTTCTGTTGGCATTAACGGTGTAGCGGTCTACGAAATAAATGAACACAAATAGTACAGGTGACGCTTCTTTTCTGGATTCCAACATGAAAACTACGCAGGTATGGGACTTCCCCCTCCCCCATTGCTCCTTGGCACAATCTGGCAAAACAAAATGGCGAGGACCCTACGCACCGCTCCACAGTGATAAAGCGTATTTACAATAAACTGAACAAGACGTACAGACGGCAGAGCAAGCAAACTTCATATTGTGTATTGTATAGTTTAGCTTTGTTGTGCAATTTTCAGCAATACATCTTTTCCCCCGCTCACACCCACAACACGCACATCATATCCACTGTACACACAGATTGCGAAATAGCAGCAGCGGCGGCAGTCGCCACCAGGGGGCGACCTGCGTGAAGGATCAGACCACAAAGCTCTCTCCGTCGGGCCCCACCACGGCCCTCTTGGCGTGTTCGTTGGCACTGCTGCCATGCCCGGAGCTGGGGCCAGCAGAAGGGTAGCCCCCGCGCTGGGAGGACCCGTGGATTTGGGACAAAGGCCTGCCGTCCTTGGAGGGTGGTCTGGGCTTCCCCCCGACTGACAGGCTAGCAGCAACAGGGAAGGTCTTGCCTGCCAACTCTGGGGTCCCAGCGGGTTCAATAACCATGTTTATAACTGATGAAGGAAAAAGACACACAGTACAGTACAATTTAATCCAATGTGTAATATGGACTTGGGCCTATTGGTTCCCCCTCTATAATACCAACAGCATTTGGACATTTTGGATAAAACTAAAGTAGCATGTACAGTATTACTCCATACTTGAACTATTGCAGCAACAGTTGTCAAAAAACATTTGTATTTCAAATAGATGTTCAACAATATCCTGTTAAAATAAATTGGCTGATTTAGGAAAAATATACAATATACAGGAAGAAACCACTACTCAAGTCTGATTAATACATATAGACATTTTATGCACTGACCTTCAAGCTGTTTCTGAACTCTTCTTAGTTCTTTCAGAATGGATGAGATTTCCTGAAATTTAATTTAAAAAAATGATCATAATTTGGTAATCAAAAAGAAAGAAAACAGGACACATTCAAGCTTTCTTACATTTGGTTTTAAATTCTGCTATAGAGGAGGTCAGCGTTTTTTAAATCACTGTACTGAATGTCAAGCAAAGCAAAGGGAAAGAGCTGACAACCTTATTTGAAGTTTTGAGAATGGGAACTTCATTCTCAGCGTTGCTCTTTGCTTCAATCTCTTCCCACAGTTTGGTCTTGTTGTGGAACAGTACCCTGAGGACATACATAAATAACATGAGTTTGATCTGACATATTTAAATTAGTTGCCTTTTCATTTTTGTAAAACTCTCATCCTTAGTTTATGCAATAGCTAATAATGAAACAAGTGGTGATCAGACTTGTTAGAACATTAATATATTTGCTATATTGGCTTTCTGAACAATACATCTCTTTTCAGTGACCCTCTAAAGCAGGGGTGTCAAGATCCGGTCCTGGAGGGCCGCAGTGTCTGCTGGTTTTTGGTGCGTTTAAGCACAAGTGATTAATTTAAGTCACTAATTGGCTAAGAAGTCCACACACCTTGTTCTCAATGCTTTAACTGGGTGCTGATTGAAAGGAAACCACAAATACCTGTGACACTGCGGCCCTCCAGGACTGGAGTTTGACACCCCTGCTCTAAAGGGAACAGTTTGAATTTGTTTTCACTCTGCTTAATATAAAACACGGCTGACTTTTAAGGAAGTTCAAGAGGCATAACTGCATATACTGCTTCAGGGTTCATACCAGTTTGGCTGACTAGTCAATCTGTATTTCTGAAGTTCTACAGTGCATGCAATCAGAGCCAATTGCTTTCACGTAGGGAAATATGTTTGTTTTTTTTGTCATGCTATTCACGTCATGCAATAAACTGGTAGGCGGCAACATCTGTGTAGCACTTGGTGTGAGTCTTGGTCCACTGGCCAAGCGAGAAGGCTGCTCTCTGTCGCCATCTTGCTTCAGTAAGCTTGGTTTGAGCCATTAAAAGCGCTGCCAAGCAGCCTCACATTAGAGAGGACTAAGTGAAACTAAGAATGAGGCAGGTGAGAAGGACTTTTAAACCCGTAGGGCCGAAAAGGGAAGCAAGCAGATAAGTCTTCATAAGGAAGGGGAAAAGTGCAAGTACTAGCCACAGCAGTACAGGATGTTCCAGTCTCTATTTTTCAATAGCATTCGTTATTTACTGAGGACACATCTGTATCCAGGGTGGCCTACATTTCTTACATAATGTCCATGTAGGTTAGGTTTGTACTGAAGTAACTACATTGCTTATAAGTGTAAAAGCAGATTCATTTGGGCAATTCTTGGGCTACAGCTCAAGCTGAAAAACTTTCATCATCACTTTGCAGCATCTAATGTAAATCATGTTTCATGGACTTCATGACAGGCAAAGCCAGGAAAAAAAAGTTAATTAATTCACTTAAAATTCAGTATTTTTCTCTTACTTCATTTTCTCCGTGAGCTGCTCAGTGTTTTCCCGAATGGCCTGGGAAAGCTGGGAGACTGGGTTCAACATCAGATTGTCAAAGATAACCTGGGGAGAACGGAAACAAACTGAAACAACTATTCATCTTGCTGCATCAAGATCATTCAGTTATGACCTAAATCCACTGCTGGTGGTATGAAATACAGACCCTGCTTCTTTTTAACCCTCCTATTCGGGTGAATATAAAAAAAACAATAAAAAAAACAGAAAAGTTCCAAATATTATAATAATAAAAAAAAAAATTTATAGGCATTTGCTGAAGAAAATCACCAATTTGAAGTTATAAAAAAAGTAATTTTGGGTCATGTAGACCAGTGGTTCCCAAACTCGGTCCTCGGGGACCACTGTGTATGCTGGTTTTCGTTCCAACCACAATTGCAATCCCGGAATTTTAACAAGCTGTCAATTGTTCTTAATTAGGTGTTTGTCATATTTAGAGGGATTATTTACCTTCCTAAGTCACATTATGTTAGCAATAGCTATGCATGTCATGAATAATAAAAGTCCAATATTCTCATTGTTTATTGTGCTATATTGCAAATAATTACAAAGAGGGGCAAAAAAAACATTTTTTAACTGATTAAAATTAAAGACTGAGGTGAATCAATATGCTCCTAATTGGTGAAATTGTGGACACATGGCCACTAAAATGAACCATTTGATAAATAATGAAGAAAGACAAAGAGAATGATAACGAGCCAAACCTGCATTGTGTTAATACATTTAAGAAACAAATGATGAGGGAACTTAAAAACACACGTGTTCAACTACCTAATTAGGAGCCAATTGATTCACCCCAGTCTTTAATTTGATCAGTTAAAAAAAATGTTACCTATTTGCAATATAGCCCAATAAGCACAGTAGGAACACAGGAATTTTATTCTTCATGGCATGCTTAGCTATTTCTGACATGATGTGGCATAAGAGGGTAAATAGGCTAATCCCTCTAAACATGAAAAGCAACTAATTAAGAAAAATCAACAGCTTGTTAGAATTTTGGGTTTGCAATTGTGGTTGGAACGAAAACCAGCATACACAGGGGTCCCCGAGGACCGAGTTTGGGAACCCCTGATGTAGACTCTAATAGGAAGATTAAAGGGGCACAATGTTTCCCGTAAAACCTCCTCTCGGTTCCACGCCCGGCGCTTTGAGTTGGGGTCTTGGTCGCACGTGCTCTCTTCTGGGTCCTTGACCTCGGTTGAGCCTGGCGGAACCTTCTGGTAATTCAGACTGGCCTCGGGAATGTGCTGGACCAACTGCAAGGCGACAGACGCAGCACAGCAACGGATCACAATGGCTCATTTAAATAAGTCACCAAGGCAGCACTGGTTTGAGTGAGAGCAGACAAAACGGTTCGACCGGAACCTGTGATGCACAACCTTTAGGGCCCTTACAGTCTGTTCTAGGCACATTACCTGCTTGTACAGGAGAAACTAATGACCAATCAGTGCTACAGAGGGGTGAGGCGGGGGGGGGGGGCTGATAACAAAGGACAAGGTGGGAGGAGAAATGGAGTCTGCACCTGAGATGAGCGGACGACTCGTGGGGATGGGTTTATGTTCTGTTCACAAGGAGAGAAAAAAAAATCAAATGTATGGAAAATGGCTGATTCTTTCTTCCGCGTGCTGGTGACGGTCAAAAGTTGCTTCAAAGCTGTAAAATAAAGAGCATGCTAAACGATGGTGGGGGGGGGGGTAAACTTCAGCTAAAGCAAAATCTATCTATACCTCCCAGACTAAGGCAGGCCATTAAGATTAATGTATAATGCAATGTTTTTTTGTTTTTTTTAAATGTTCTAGCTCCCCATCTACTCCCTTCCTTTCATATCAAAATGTTAATATTGAGCTGATGCCAAAAATGAAGACTACAAGTTACCTGACACTGTTGGAGTCAGGTAACTTGAAAACAATAAAAAAATTACCAGAGAAAACACAAATCCATAAGCTACGCTGTTGTCAGTTATTTGCAAGTTGCGGTTTTACTCAATTGCAACAGAAATCTGTATTAATCCACTGGTGTCAGGTACCACTTTCACAGCAAATGAAAGCAGCCATTGAAGTTGGACAATTTTTCCAAAACTCAACCATGTTTTGTCCTTAGTGGAATATATGATGTGTTGCTGTGAGTGGCTCAGGTTATTGGGGTACAAGGTACATCGGGGTGCATCATGGGCACGGTACCTCCTCCCGAGCAGAGATGGGGGAGGCAGGTGTGTTGGGCACAGCGGTGGGCAAGGTGTCAACGGCAACACCTGAGGAGGTCGGGGCATCGCCATCCCCACCGGCCACATCGCCATCCCCGCCGGCCACATCGCCATCCCCGCCGGCCACATCGCCATCCCCGCCGGCCACATCGTGGATCTCCCGGGCAAGAATGGCCAGGTCTTTAGCAAGGTCCTGACTCAGCCTGGGAACGAACACACACACACACACATTAGATAATTACAGTGTAGTCCGTATTTGGACAGTGACACAATAACTATGAGGTCCCAAATCTAATGCTGAAGTAGAGAGCCAAAACAACAAAGATTGTGTCACAGTCCAAATTTCTCACATCCTCTGTCCACCACCTGTACAGCTGATATGCCATTCTCAATGCTACATTCAAATTTACTGAAGAATGTCAACTGTGAAGGGTCTAACAAACTTTAACAGGCCAGGATTTCCATAATTCACAACATATCCAATACTTTGAAAATGTCTAACATGGGGGTTGCTCTCTAATGTGAACTATACCAAAACGAATCTGCCATTTGGCAAGCAAGAGTTGCTGAAGTACTTAAAAGCGGCTTATCTGTACAAAGAAATACATATTAAAATACCTTTTTGACTATGCAGTCCAGTTAAACAGAACAATGTTGTAGGATAAATGGGAAAGAATATTTGCAAATACAATTTTCTTTTGTTCATAGGGCTGAGCTTATTTGCCATTTCTGTATGTATTCTTATTAGTACATACCTTAATTCATACATTAACTATATAAAGCTGAATAATCACTATATAAAGCTGAATAAGTAATTAAGAAAACTACCTAACTTATGGGGAAACAAGGCACAGAGCAATGCCCGACTAGGGTTTCAACCCCTGTAACATTCTAACAAATCCAACTCCCTCCATTCTGCAAATCCACTCCATACACAGCTACAGGCTCACTGTAACAGGCCTATAAGATACATGCTCTTTAGCTATGCCTTGTGTGCATCTGAAATGTGCAACTACAGTGCTACAGTGTCTGACTGGTACCTTGCAATCTCTGCGCTGTGATTGGTCCAGTTCTGGAAGGGATCGCCTTCATTATCATCGTCCTCTGATTCGCGGGGAGCGGGGCTTAGACCGGGCCGGGGCCACCGCTGGGGCCCGGGCCGTCTGAGTAGCTGCTGAAGTGTGGGAGCGTTTGTGTTTAGGGGTGCTATGGTTGGAGTCATACTCCTCGTCCGACGTTGATGTGTAGTCTGAGCCCTTTTGCCTCCGCCGGGAGTCTTGAGCCCCAATGAATGGGTTTGGGGAGGAGAGGCAAAGCATGAATGAATGAATGACACAGGCCACAGAAAGAGACATCAGGAGAAGAAACCATAACACAAGAACTCCAAATACTCCCAGTAAATTAATTAATGTTTAAGCCAGAAGTACAAGATTTGCAATCTACTCTTTAAAAAATCAATACATGTCATTTATTACATTTAAAAACACTTCACACGAAAGAATGAGAAACCTATGCCCACATACTCAAACATGCAGAGCAAATCTCGTTTCAGCCTGGGTCAAAGTAATCCAGGTATGACGGCAGTGAAATGAAACGGGATTTAAGGGCTGTAAGCCCTTTATGTGATGGCAGTAGGGAGATGTTAAAAGGTACCTGCTACTGAACCCAGGTGCTGGAGGACCACTATGCCTGCAGGCTTGTGTAGCCAAGCATTTAACCACCTGATTCAACTCAGCATTTTCTTGATTGAACTAGTATCACATCCACCTGATAGAGTGATAGTGGTGTAAGCAGGGCTCTAAAAAGCCCTCCAACACCAGAGCGAACTAACCATGGGAAGATGTCCACCTTCACCTTACCCAATACTGTTACAATGTTGCTGTAACAGCGTAGCAAAATCATGGCAGGATATTACGAAAATAATTTTAAAAGCATACAATATGAGACTTTCAACTTGTATACTCTTAATACATTTGCGATTGCAGAATATATGCAAGTTTTAGACATAAATAATAGTTGGACGTTGTTAGTAGTGGTGGTTGGAAGCTGGAGCTTGTTTCCATGAAGATCCTAGGTTATAGAGAACTACTAATAATATCATAATGATAATGAATATTTCAATGGCTGGCTGATCTCCTTCTGGATATCACCAACACTTTAAAATGTTTAAAAACCAATTCAAGGTTACCTCGAAAGTGACAAGCTCACTACTTGAAATCCATCTCAAGTCAAGTTTGTTTCTAACTATTGGTTGACTAGGGTTGAAAAGACTGGAAAACTTGAGTACTTTTGGCATGTGTTCAATTTCTTTCTAATGTTTAACCCAACAATGAATTTAAAGGTTGATATGATGGGTTTTAGCAATACAATGACAGCTAGCACTTTTCAGCTTATCCAATATTAAATGAGTGAGGGTGTGGCTTATAGGGCTGTCACTCACTGGCTGTGCTGCCGGCATACTTGGCGCCGTTGGAGCGTGTACGGCTGACCGGCTGCTTCAATGCGGTTCCCGAGTTCCTCCTTGCCCCTGACTTAGACTCGGATACAGATGCCTTCCGTACCGAGCTGCTGGACTCAGAGCTGCGGTTGGAGAAGCCAGTTTTGCCTGCAGAGGACTCTGTGTCGCTGGGTATGGAGAAGGAGCCCGTCCTCTTGCGGGGCAGAGCCAGGAGGTCCAGCCGTGAAAGCTTCTTGTTGTCTGTTGGGGCCTTAGCTGGGGCATTGATGTCCGAGTTCTGAGGGGTCCGGTCGGTCTCGGTGCCCTCGTTGTCAGAGGCGTCGCCCAAACGGGCCCGACGTAGCATGGATGCGCGGGTAGCTCGTGGGGCAGAGAGGCTGTTGGAGCGAGTCAGTGCCTGGTGCACTTTGTTGGAGGACTTGCTGGAGTCCTCCTTCTGCAGAGGGATGATCTTCTTGCGGGTGGCGGGCCTGGAGCTAGATTCATGGTCAGAGGAGATGGTGTCGGGCCAGTACTGCAGGTTGGACTCGTCGCTGAGGTCCAGAGAACCGCGGTTTCCCGTGCTGCGGCGCATCTGGAAGCGCTTGGCCAGCTCGGCCTTGGTGCCGCTGTCGGAGCCCTGCGTGCGGCGCTTCTCTGACAGGCGCTCGTGGGGCGAGGCCTTCCGACTCTGGTCCTGGACGGACGAGCTGGAGGAAGACTTCTCCGTCTGTGGGCCACTGATGATGGAGTGCTTCTTATTGCCCATGTTGGAGTCATTCTTGTTGCTGACCAAGCTGACAGTGCTGGATGTGTCCACGTCTGATTCACCGGACAGAGAGTCCTCTATGGGTCTGGAGTAACCTTCTTGCCTCTGGTCTTGGCCTTGACCGTGGGCCTGGAACTTGGCCTCCAGGGCGGCTAGGGCATTCTCGGTCTCCCTGAGGAAAGACTGCGTGTCATGGCCAGAGTCACCCCTGTCTAGGTCTCCAAGGTCCATGTCCCTCAGGGTGGGGTGACTGGAGATATGAGGGAGCCTGTTCATCTGGGAGTCATTGCTGGAGTGGTCTTTGGTGAAGCTCTCCTGCCTCACAAACAAATCAGGGGGCTCCTTGGTGGCTGACAAGTCTTTGACCCGGGTGTGGAGGTTGGGGGCAGAGGAGATTGGCTTGACTGGTTTTCGAGACTCGTGGTTGCTCAGGTGCCTGGTGAGAACGGTCGTCGGTGATGTTTTGAGGGGGATGTTCAGCTCTCTCTCTGCCTGGGACAGAACTGGGCTCTTAGCTTGTGGTGATATGGAGGGGGTTTCATCAGATCCAATGTAGAAGGAGGTGGGTTTAGTTACTGGCGCTCCGCTCTCCACTCGCCCAGCATGGTGCTTCCTGCTCCGCTCCACGACGGAGCCGTCATCCGATTTGCTGGCGTCACTCAGGCTGTCAGGATCCAGGTCATCCTGCACGCTCAGTCTCTGAACGCTTTCTTGTTGGCGGGGGGTTCCTGTTGCCTTCTCGGGGGCCTCGTACCCCGTGTAGGAGTCATGGCGGATGAGAATGGTGGGAGTGGTACATTCGGTCTTGTCTGCTGGCGGCACCTGTGGAAGAAGCCGTCTGGTTCTGGAACCCTGGCTTCCCTCAGACTCTGTGCTCTCCAAGTTTCGGTTCGGCATTGCCTGATGGGTAATTCCCCCATCTGCACAGAGAAGCAAGATCCATCATTCTCATCATGATTAAAAACAAAGGTGCTGTTTTCTCAGTCAGTGTAATGCTGACTCACCTTTGTTACACATCTCCTGCTGTTGTCGGATGTCGAAGGGCCCCGCTTCGGGCCCTGAATCACCATAGCCGTCTGCCAGACTGGCCCACCGAGAGACCCACTTGGGGCCTCCAGGGGGCCCTGGACCAACTGGCCGCACCTACAGTGGAGATACTGTTACTGAAAACCCAAACCACACAGAGCCCAAGCCCACAATATACACTGATGGCAATGAATTTGAGAGTGAATAATTTCACAAAGCTTTCTAGATGCCCTAAAACCAATTTCTTTTCTCATACAGAAGATTTGGTTCGCCAGATTTCAACAAAATTGATGTCTCTAATGGTTTCGTTCAACTTGTTGACAATTCAAAATTGTTAGTGCCCATTCTTCAATTCAATTCAAATGTTTGTCATCTAAACATTTTGTGAAATTATATCTAATCATTTATATCTGTATTCTGTAGCACAAATGCTGATATTAGAGGTTGGAATAGTTCATATGCTCATATTGATAAGCAAATGAGAATGCACAAGTTGTTCCTGACATCTCATAAAAAAGTACAAAAATGTACAGTACACACTGTAATTAAATTTTAATTGTAAAGAAAAATGTAGCACAAAGTGATTATGCAAGCATAATCAAAATGGCCACTGTGTGGGCACTCGTTTAACATTTCCCTTCCAAATAAACAACGTCGAAACAATAATTTTCCAGCCTTACTGAAAAAAATGATTCCAACCTCCAGACACTTTGTCCTTTGAGTCTCTACAAGCAGCTGGACCATTTCACCACAGTACAGAGAGAACCCAGAACCAGTGAAGGGGAGGAGGACAGCACAAGTCATGCCCAACAACAGCAACAAAAGATGGGCAGGAAAGGATGAAGGAACAATTGAAAAACACAATGCCAAATCAACAGTGAGCAGAGCATGCAGAATTGTGCTTTCCTTCTGCATATGACTGACTGATTAATTGATTGGCTGATTGATTGGTTGATTGATTGATTGGTTGGTTGATTGATGCGGTGGAGCTGAGCCCAGTGTGCGTCAATGAGGGTGAAAACACGCTGGGCCCAGGTGGTTCTTTACCTGCACTGGACCGGCGGGGGGGCCACTAAGGGCAACGGGGTTATAGCCCTGCACTGGAGCTGCCTTTAGATCCCCAGAACTACCCTTGCTAATCCGAAGGCTAGCCTGCTCATCACTGTCCTCGTTAATTACGGGCCTATATGATGCTGCAGTCACGGCGGTGTACTCGGGGGACTCGAGAACACCAAACACCTGTTAGGAACAAAGCACGTGTGAGTAGAGGTGGCAGGGATAACAGCACGTGGGCCGCGATGTGCAGCAAGATCGGCCAATCCCTGGGTCCATCAAAATGATTCTGGTGCCACGCCCTAACACGCCTTTAATCAGGTTATTACAGACCAGTTCATGTTTGAGAATCCACAAGAGAATCTGTAACAGAGACTCCGACAGCTATTAAACCTTGCTGCACTTTGTACCGAATGTTCACTTTAATCACCTTTGACCTTTGTTTATTCTCATCCTTTAAGATGAGAATAAACAAACTGGAACACTTGCTGTGAGCGGTGACGGTGAATTGGCCTCTAGTCAGAAAACAGTGCAAAGGGGCAGAGGGCACACAGAGAAGGACATGTCAAAGAACAGAAGCCTTTTGTTGGCACTCAACCAAAAGTAATGCACTGGCACGGTTACGGGCAGGCTACCGTCGGCTGCTTTCAAAATGTTAACTGGAGTGTGTAAATAACAAAGAAAATTCAACAAGGCTTACCTATGGTGTGAATTAAAGGAAATTAATATAGGCAGCATAAGCATATATTGCAGATGCTGATCGCACAATTTCAGTAGTTTGATTAATGAAGCTTTGTGATGGCCAGTCCTTTGTGATGGCCATGCTTAAAAGCACAGAGAAATTACATGATCTGACACTAACTGATTTAGGTTTATTTTTATTTATTAATTAATTTATTTAAACAAACCTGCTATATAATCATGGCAACATTTTTGGGCGCAAGCTGAGGTATGTTTTTATGTTTTTGACCGACCATCTGGTCCATTTGTTTTAGCTTGTAATTAAGACTCCAAAATAGCCTGTGCTTTCTGTCACAGCACAAGTCATGTAATTCTGTCGTTTGCAGGCAGAGGGCAGTGTCTCTAACTCGACAAGCCAGAACATGTTGACAGCTGACAGTTTGTTGACTGTTGAAGTTGAGGTTTTCTACAGCCTACGTTAGCATAAGCTTACTGTAATTTTCTGTACACAGCATCTGCACTCAAACATTGTTGATTATTATTGCAGTTGTCATGTGCTTCATGATACCTTAATATGAAAATGGAGAGGACAGAACACTTATAAAACAGCACTTTTCACTCAGAATGAAATGTCACACAAAGAAAAGACACAAATCAGAACTCATTACAGGAGCTACTCATTTCACAGTAGAGCAGTAGCAAGATGCTCAGGCCCTGGTATCCCAAACCGTCAACACACTCCCTCCCCTCTGTCATTTTGAGCAAAGCCATTTTGTGCTTATGAATTCTCTAGGCTGCAAATTACAGGGAGCTGCTCCAGCCTAGAAGTGAGTCAGTGGTATCTGGGATTCCGAGGCTAGGCTACTGGTGTCACTGTCCAATCCACTCACCACGAGCTGCAACGTCTAGCCTAGCCTGGGTACCTCAGGGGAAAGGGAGGGGCCTAGCATGCTGAACAGACATGAAGAGGGAGGAAGGGCACAACCTATTCATGCACCAGAGACGACAGAAAGCGTAACCCAGTGCTCGGGGGAGAGCCTACACAGCATTTAACTTCTGCACTGCTTTCACTACACTCCCAATGATAATAATACCAAAAATAATACCATGTGCATATATTTACAGTATGCAGTCTGCACACTGGGAATTTAAAAGGAGTTGCAAACGGACTGGAGTCACAGTGCCTCCCTTCAGCACCAACTGACCTCCATATCTTTGCAGCACATTTGTGAAAGCCAGCCAGGCCTTGTTTGCACTGCCAAAGCTGATAAGACCGCAGCAAGGCTGGGTAAAAATAAAGCTGACCTATATCTCCACGTTAAATTGTCAGAAATTATCCCTTGCAAGAGTGACACAAGGATTGAAAGATGGAGAAACTGACTGCATTACAGGCATGTGAAAATGGCAGCAAGTGTAAACCTCTTTGAGGAAACCTATTCAAAAGAATGAAATTGCAGCATGTTAAATACATGCATGCAGGTACATTTATGTTTGTACCTTACTTAATGTGTCTCTAAGGAACAGGCGGATTAAACTGCTATATGGGAGAGGACTATTTATCCAAGACAACCTCCAAGGCCAAATGAAATGAAACAGCTCGCTAAATTAAACAACCTCAAATGCAAATAAATCTAAATGGACAGTGCATTTGCCTGCAATCAATATTTATTGCATAACATTTAGATACCTCCCAAGGTCAATTAAATTAACCAATCCAGTAAATTCAACCAATGAAAGATCAAACTTCAAATAAAATCTAAATCAACCTACAGTACACTGACAAGCAATCAATATTTACAGCGTAAAGTGAGTTTGGAGCTTACAACAGGACTAAAACTGATATTGAACAGCCGTTACCGATGATATCTGAAACCTGCAATAAGCAAGTAACATGTGACAACAGGACGATTGTTTATTCTGAGAGCTCGTGCCATTTTAAATGCAAACAAAGCTGTTCTGGCCCAACCTGTTTTATCCCCAACTTTATGCAACTGCTTTTCCCAGACAGTCCATTCTGTGTAAGTACAATCAGAGTTCACCTTACATGTCCAATGCACTCTACTAAGGCTTTCCAATATTAGGGGGTTTTCAAGAGGACCCAAATCCCGCATATTAAAGGATGCTGTGCTCTTAAAACTCACCATTTAATAGTGGCCTGGTGAACAATGACCAATAACTTTTATATATTTATGTGTTATTGAAATCCAAATTCAGCTGAGCGGCAATGTAATGAGAAAGGGAAAGCGCGTTCACCTGGTCGATCATGGTGCGGGCCTCCTCCACCTCCTTGTCCTGGGACTCCGTTTCTATGGTGTAGGTGCCAGCGTCACTCAGACTGTCCTCCTCCTCGTTCTTCAAGGCCTTGGAGGTCTTGAGCTCTATGCTGTGGAGGCCCAGAGGCAGGAGTGGGGCTGTGAGGGGTACGGGCAGGTGGGCGGGCGAGGCGGGCTGTGTCGGGGTAGAGGATTGGGGAGGCGAGCGGGCCGGGCCAGGCGGGTGGGAACGGGTGGGGGTCTCCATCACCGTCGGCGAGGATGTCTTCTCCCTGGTGGGGGCGACGCCGTGGTTCGAGCCTCTCAGGAACTCGGCTGCAAATTCCTGGGCTAGCTTGGACTTCTTGCCCACACTGGCGAAGGGTCTGATGGTGATGGCGGAGCGGGAGGCGAAGCTGGAGGAGGAGAGGGAGGCGGCGGAGGCGCTGGTGCAGAGCCTGTCGTCGGTCTTCTCTCGCTTCAGCGAGCTGGCCTTTTGGGTGACGCCGGGGCCCTGGCCCTTCAGCGGGAGGATGAGCTGCTGCGTGGGCGGGACGTGGCCCAGCGAGGCGGCCCCTTTCTCCCCGGGTGGGGCCACGCTCCGGCGCTTCTCCAGCTTGGCCTTGAGGGCGGAGTAGGAGTCGGCGTTTGCGGAGTTATGAGTGAACGACTGCGACCGCTTCTTGCGCGGGTTGTCGTCGAAAAACTCAATGATGAAAGCCTGCTGGGGGTCGGGCTTGCTCTGGCTCTGTGGGGGGGAGGGGGCCCGAGGCGGAGAGCGGGCCCGAGGCGGAGAGCGGGCCCGAGGCGGAGAGCGGGAAAGTGGCTCTTCACAGGCTGGGGGGGAGAGGGCTTTCAACGATTTGGTTGCATTCATCGATTTCACTGGTGGAGGACTCTGCTCCGGTGGGAGGGTCGGCTGCAGCTTGCTCCGCTTGTCTTTTGGGATGGGATCCTCAAAGTCGCTCTGGGTCCCATCTTCATGGTGGTGTCCTACGGAGAGACAGAGGGATTGAGATGGACATTCAACAATACAGACGAATAAGCAACTTAACATTCTGTCTGTCTTCACCTTTGAGAGTCTTTATGTGCATAGGCAAGTCGCTCTTTGTGCTGCAGACATCCTCGCACGGGATGTTCTTCCTCATCATGCTGACATCGCTGTGTGCCAGCCAATCAGCCACCTTACTCTCCGCTGACATCACCTCAGTGGGCGTGGTGGCCAGTTCTTTGGCTGGTAGCTTTCGCTGCCGAAAGGAGAACTTAGTGACGTGGTCCTTGATCTTGATCTTCCCTGGCGTACAGTTATCGAACTCAATGGTGAAGGAGGCGTGGCTCTGTACCACGGGGGGTGTGGGCGTGGTGGGGGTGGGCTGGGGAAGGGCGTCCGTGTCCTTGGTGGGGACCTCGTGGACTTCGGCCTCTGGGGGCCTGGGGTGCAGCTGGAACTCCTTAGTGGGGATCTCAAAGTAGCTGGGCTCCCGTCGGTACGAGTAGATGGACTTGTTCTGGGAGTCTCGGTAGTCAGAGAGGGAGCCGTTGATCTCCGGTTCGTGTTTGGATCCGTCCTTCAGGTTTTCTGTAGGCAGACACGAGATACAGGCTGATCTTCACATCCAACAACCAAGCCACTGGAGAGGTGCTTGACTTATCAAGGTGAGAGTTTAAGGGCAAAAGAAGGGCAAGAGTTTTACCAAAACAGATATGTGGCTCCATGCTTTGGTAGATAATTGCTAGATAAGTGGTTCCCAACCTCAGTCCTGGAGTACCACTGCGTATGCTGGTTTTCGTTCCAACCAGTTACAATCCCAGAATTCTTACAATGTGAACAGGGGATGTTTATTCCACATGACATACAATGCTATTTCTGATATAATGTTGTTCTCTAAACATGACAACAATTCACAGCTTGTAAAAATTCTGGGACTGCAACTGTCGTTGGAACAAAAATCAGCATACACAGTGGTCCCTCAGGACCAAGAATGTGCTCATCTTCCCACTGTGCTTGATATTTTGCTAGGCAACTTGTATAACATGACAGTAGAAAGTTACACAAATGCACAATATTCATTAGGGATCAGATTTAATATTCAAATATCCTGCGCATACATACTATTTGAAAAGCTCTGTGTCCTGTAGCAGCTTATGACATTTTTATATGGCACCGTAAATTACGTTTAATGTTGAATTTGCAGTTAAAGCAAAAGCATGTATTCAATTACTGCTGGTAGAGTAAGGTTCACACTGCCCTGTGGTGGACATTTCATTTCATTAAGTGTATTTACATGGCATTCATACCGATTATAGTACCCTCACATGTTATTATGGTGGGGGACTTGAGCCATTTCTATCTGTCATTCATGCCACCATCATCTCAAAGGGTATTACCGGTGTAATTCGGAATTCCATTTCATAGCGTAAGCCTAATAATGTTGGGTCAATCACAATTTCATGATGGCTGAACTCTGCTTGTAATGGTAGTCTCTATGGAAGCTTGTATAATTAAATCCAAGTATAAATTTGCACTAAAGTACAATAAGACCATTTATTGCCTTGACACAATCATACTTCAACTGATCTTGTATGTACCGCAAACAAGGTTGCTTTATTCATTGAACTCACACACAAAAAAAATAGAAATAAAAAATGCCTCATGCTGTGCCAAATGGTATTAAAGAAAGGATGCTTCAGTAACTTTGTTTACGAAGGAAAACTGTGTAGAACTAATCTGCTTCACCCAGAGCAGTATCAGAAAAACAATGGGCCTCATTCACCAACCATTCAACGAACAAAATTGTTCTCAAGACTTTATTTAAAACATTTTTATGAACATTCTGGCATTCACCAATGTTTTCTTACTTGAGATTTTTTTTCTTGGGTAGAACAGAACCTCAGAACGCAAACATCAGTTAATCCCGAAATGTTTGTAAAAAAACGTTTTAAAGAAAGTCTTAAGAACAAATGTGTTCGTAGAGTGATTGGTGAATGAGGCCCATTGACCCGTTCCCCTTGGCTTAGAGGTTAATCCATCAAGAGGCTCGTAGGCTGGGCCCGTTTTAAAGCATCATGGTGTGCCAGCTCATTGTCCCCAGAGGGGGAGTAGTGTGATGTATCAGGGTTGCGGGAACAGTCAGCACCCAGCCGCACAGGCATGCCTAAGACATGGCCACAGCCTTTCTATAGCAAGCAAGTCTTTATAAAAGGAGAGGGCCTGGAGTGGGAGCATTAATGGTGCTGCAGGAACGTGCCGGTGAAAATGTGCTTCGGGAGTGGAAGTTCTGCCTGACGGATACGTGACCTCATTCCCGCTAGCGGCGACTAACCTGAGAGGCTCTCGTCAGGCCTACGTCCCTCGCCTGGCTGCCCCTTGATCCCGGCGTCGTCCTCCCCCCACCATGAGGGCTGTCCATATAGGGGAGTGGGCCGGGAGATGGGGGCCTCTGTGTACATGCACACATGCACACACACACACACACAAAGAGAAAAAAAAGGTCAGTCAGTGAAAGACTGCATGAACTCCACACTGCAGCCACCTAAGCTCCAGTGGTCACGTGACTGTGACCTCTGCAGTGTTTATCTCACAATAACGCACAAAGCTGGGCTTTCAACAGCACAAACACCTGAAATCCAGCCAATCTCTCTCCAGCAGGGCTCTCTCACTTCATGTGTAAATACTCACTGACATGCATGCCATTTTTATTAATGCTGACCTAAATACAGGTCTCATTCAGTCCTGAAAAAATAAAAACAATACAACTTAACTTTTGAGGACTTTGCCAAGAAAGACAAATATATATATATATATTTTAAACTATATGCTTGAATCTGACAACCATGTCGATGAGGATACATTTTTGCGGTTACACACAAAAGGCCTAAAAGGAGAATGGCTGTCCCAGGAGGAGTGTGGTGATTAATGCACATCAGCGTGAGTAAACGGAGCAGGGGGGGCTGGGGGGGGGGGGGGGCAGAGCAAGGACAAGCCCTAAAAAAACCCCACTGTTATTAACAGATTATCATTCCACTTCTCACACCAGAGTTACTACGCATCTCTCCAGAGCGTACGCATACCGACAGAGACTGCAGACACACCTCCAGAGCGTATGCATACAGACAGAGACTGCAGTCACATCTCCAGAGCCTGCGCATACAGACAGAGACTGCAGTCACATCTCCAGAGCCTGCGCATACAGACAGAGACTGCAGTCACACCTCCAGAGCGTATGCATACCGACAGAGACTGCAGTCACACCTCCAGAGCGTATGCATACCGACAGAGACTGCAGTCACATCTCCAGAGCGTACGCATACCGACAGAGACTGCAGTCACATCTCCAGAGCCTGCGCATACAGACAGAGACTGCAGTCACATCTCCAGAGCGTATGCATACAGACAGAGACCGCAGTCACATCTCCAGAGCCTGCGCATACAGACAGAGACTGCAGTCACATCTCCAGAGCATATGCATACAGACAGAGACTGCAGTCACATCTCCAGAGCGTATGCATACAGACAGAGACCGCAGTCACATCTCCAGAGCCTGCGCATACAGACAGAGACTGCAGTCACATCTCCAGAGCATATGCATACAGACAGAGACTGCAGTCACATCTCCAGAGCCTGCGCATACAGACAGAGACTGCAGTCACATCTCCAGAGCCTGCGCATACAGACAGAGACCGCAGTCACATCTCCAGAGCCTGCGCATACAGACAGAGACTGCAGTCACATCTCCAGAGCGTATGCATACCAACAGACAGCAGTCACATCTCCAGAGGGTATGCATACCAACAGAGACTGCAGTCACATCTCCAGAGCCTGCGCATAACAACAGAGAGACCGCAGTCACACCTCCAGAGCGTACGCATACCGACCGCAGTTACATCTCCAGAGCCTGCGCATACCGACAAGAGACCACAGTCACATCTCCAGAGTCTGCGCATACCGACAGAGACCGGAGTCACATTCAAAACTCCTTCACTCACCTGCCGCTTGGTCAAAGTCATCTCAGATCGAGGCTTAGCACACCAACTAGGGAGGTCAGCGTTATTTCCCACTGAGCACTGACCGGAGATCAGCTTTGCTAGAGGTCTTGGGAGTGGTTCGGGACACAACTCTTTTGGCAATTTTTTGCATGGTGTGAAATTCAAACACACTTGACACACCTACATTAACCCTGCATGATGCGATGGGATTTTTGGACAGTGGTAATCTTAAATTTCAGAGGGGACAGATGGAAAAAATGTGGATCTGGAAAAATATGTGTGTATAAATTCACCGTGTTTTACAGTCACCAGAAAAATATTTACTTACATCTGACAATCAGAAGATTAAACTGCGTGCTACAAATTGGTCGGGAAGCCATCTCTGCTGCAGTATTGTTTAAGAGCAAAACAGCTCCATCACCCAATTATTCACCGTAATTTCATCATCTACACCACGGCATCAGCAACACAACATCCATACGAAATTCTAGGTTTTTGCCAAAATAGTTAGCTTATCTCAGCACTGGTTTGAATACAAATGAGATTTCTGCAGGCTGATGTAGATATTTAATGCGAAAACCCATTCAGTGTGTGAAAGTGGTGCCGGGAAAGCGGATTCCAGAGGAACACTAATTTGTGTTATGCCTAGCAGCTGGCTGGCTGGCTCTGGGTGGCGAGGACCGAGAAGCAAGCATGAGGATTATCTGACGTCAGTCAGGCTCAGCACTGGGCGTGCCAGCGAGCGCGGGGGCAAAACGAGCCAGGGCGTTGGGACTCTGGTGCGCTGTTGCCACGGAGACGCGATGCAACAGCAACAATCAGTCACAATAAGGGAGATAGGAAGACAGGAATTGGCTGGGAACTATGCGGAGGGACTGCTGAATAGAAAAGGCGTGCTGGCAGCAGTGGAGGCTAAGGAAAGACAGGGGATATTAATGCCAGTACGCTGAGCTAATGTTGACGGTTTGACAGTGAAAAATCCAGTGCTTTCTGTCTGAGGAAAGTAAAAACACATACATAGCCATGAAAAGGCACAGGAAATTGCTCATTTTTCCCCCAAAGCGAATATCAGCATTTATCAAGATGTTGAACCACCATACGAATTATACAGTTCCGTTTCCAAAATTCATTCCACCACAACGTTTACAGCAGACAGTATTTTGATTATTGATAGCAAGAATTTTCTATGTTACTTCTTCTTGTAAAAAAAAACAGCACTTAATGGCATAGATTATACTATAATCTTAATGATGGAAAATGTTGTCCTAGCCTAGGTGGTGTGCATGGCTGTAATGCACAGCGAAGGTCATTATGCGCAACAGAATATGGGAGCTTTATGCTATAAGCAGGCTTAGGCAGAGCGGGTGAATCTGCAGCCAGGACAAACCAACCGTTTCTCTTTCCAGAGTGTGTGTGTGTGTGTGCTGGAAACACAGAGTAACCTCCACGCGGCAGGGCCACCCCGAGCCCACAGGCAGGGGACCTGCCATCTGTCTGCCGCAGCGAGCGCATTGCCTGCTGGGAACATCCAGAGCCCAGACCCTCTGAGTCACCCTAAAACGGGACTGAGTCATACTGAGCCATACTGAGGTTTTACAGTTTTAAGGGGGTGGTTTTTGTCTATTTTTTAACAAAGGGGGGATGGGTCCTCAAATGGACCCCTGGATATATATCAGTGATATTGGTTAATTTCTTCAGATTGCTAGTGAGCTAGCGCAGGGTGGGGTGACAGACATTGAACGTGACATTAAGCATTAGCATTTAAAGGGCCAATCTTTACCGCGTGTTGCATCATACCGGTGCTCGCAAGAAAATCACGATTTATCGATCAGAAACAAATCGGCTATCAATGTAAAATTTGCCTGCAACTTTTTTTTCATGCCAGAAAATGAGATTTTAAATGAGGTTATTGTGGCTGTGCCTTCCTTTACCACACTAATGTCCACTGCCATCGTGCAAACGTCCTACACCTTTCCTACACGCTCTACTATTGCTGTTTTCAGTATTCAGAGATGACAGGCTGACAATGTTTCTACCAGCGCTGAGCGCCCTCTTTGAATCCACACTTGTGGTGGGACATTTCTCCAACAGTAAGTGATAAAATCAGTGACAATCTGCAGAACGGTTTAGCGTGGCGTGAAGAAAAAAGTGAGTTGCACATGGGAACGTTGATGCCACCAGCATTTTAGAATCCTGTCCTGACCATATCCTAATAGGCGCAAAATTCATTCTCCTTAAAACTATATCATGCAAGACGTTAAACCGGAATATCAGGTATTAATGACATACCCCACACCTGGATCCGACTGACATGTCTACTTCCATGAGGACACCTTTAGCCCCTGGCACCACAGACTACATTTCATCAATTTAATGTTCTCTTATCCAGAGCAACAATGTGAGGGAACATACCCAGGTGCATCCACCTGGGTAATACGAGTAACTGTGCCAGACCTGGCTAACATCATTCCTGACCAGAGAGTGTATATGCAACATCACTAAAGCACTAAATGAGCGAACTCGAGCAACCTAGAACCTTAACACAATTAAGCAGGCTGACTGTCATGGCATCCGTTGTCAATTGGGAAAGCATTGATGATACCATTGAAGTCATTAGCTTGGCAGGCTCCAAAAACCGCAAAAGAGCAGCGTGCCTAAAGAAGCTGAGGTCGGACATTTTACGAGCACCTGACAGCGTGATTGACAGTGGGCCTATAAGCTGTGCCTGTGGAGGGGGGGGGGGTCGATAGACTGCCCCTTCCCAAGTAGCCTGATCGCCAATCAGAGCTTCAATGCACCGGGTAATCGATAGCGAGGATCAGCTGGGCTTGCAACAACCATGCTCCATGCTTGGAAGACACAGAGGAAAATATTTGGCATTTGGCATACACAGACAGCCCTTCTACATACTGGTGCATAACTAACGTACTAATCACGTATGATGACAAAAGTGTGATGTAAACGTTGTAACAACTGTTTATACACTTCTGTCAAGGAACCACTAGACAACTGAAAGGACATTGCTGCCATACCAGTCTACTCCAGTGAAAATACTGCAGAGTTAACAACAGGCAAAGAGAGGTGACAATTTAGACTATTATAGCAGAGTGATCGCGGGCAGTTGGCAGCATGCCCAAACCCTGACCCGGTCATGAGGCTGGCACTGGCAGCGGCGTTGGTGCCAGCCTCCCCACGCAGGGCATCAAACAGCCTTCCTAATGAGCCGCAACCGCGTTTCAGCATCTCGGAGGGAATCCGGCCCATGCTGGTGCTCCTGTCCCGCACGCTGACCTGGTGCGCAATAAGGACCGGGCGAATCCACCTATGGAGTCGCGCCAGCTTCGATAATCCCGCCGCGGTTACAGCGAGCACTCAGCAGAGGCTGCCAACGGTTTCTCACGGATCTGGCTCCATTACCGTCCGCGGGACCAAAACCCCACAGATAAGCAGTCCGCCGTATCGATCCACCTCTGACAGAGTCCTGCTCTTATGCTAAAGGGCACTTCGGTAAAACAATAGATAACAGATAACGTTTCTTCATGGAGAAAACAAAGTCAGCCCTCGTTATGGGCTTGCAAGCTGTACTGAGAGATCGCTCGGACCGTCTGCTCACAGTGCACGGCTCGCCGTGAACGTTCTTTCAAGCAGATCCACTGAGAATTCAGATGCGTTTGCACCGGTTCACTATGCCTGAGGCACAAAAGGCCTCTTTCAATGGAGCCAGACAGAAGTTTCTTGCACTGTACCTGACGCTGTAAATTTCACCAGTTTGCTGAAGCAATGGCATATGATACCAGTACGGCGGGCTTCCCCTTTGGCTCATAACAGCGCGGAGACAAAGCCACTGCCAGTCTTAATGTTCCCAGGCCATATGGTGCCCACAGCCAAGGGGGCATAAACCAAGGCTGAGAAATCAAAAACTACTCAGGGGGATTGCTACTGCTGAAAAGCCAAGCTACAGAACTGTCTACAAGAAGAGGCAAAGCCCAAAGCCTCTGGAGAGGGAAAAATCTACTTATTATATTGAGAGGTACCGTCCTTTTACTTTTAACCCCAAGTGGACACTAGACAGAATACAAATGTACAACAGGACACAGGTAGGCGTGAGGTCTGAGCGGTAGCCTACCAGGCAGGGCCTTGCGCTCCACTTTCTCCAGTTTGGACTTAGGGGGGTCCCCAGCTCCACCCTTCTTGTTTGAGTGGTCCCGTTTCTTCCCCTCCGATGCCTTCAAGCCCATCTGGAGCTGGCTGGTGTACTTCTCATGCTACAGGATCAGCAAGAAAGTGGCGAAAAAATTCTACTGATACTCCTGATACTGATCCAACTATACTGCCCCACAGCAATGACACGCATGCGGAGATTCACAAGAGCGCACGCACGCACGCACGCACGCACGCAAGGACCCTTACTTTGAGTGCCTCTTCTGGAACTTTGTGTTGACTCCTCTCCAGAATGTACACATGAGAATGTAAGAACTGAGTTAAGGAAACATCAACCGAAGGGCAAATTCAGTTAGGCCGTGCAACAAAATACAGAAACTACTCTACTCAGAGTGTCTGCTTTAAAAGTTAAGAGCTTATAAATGCATAGTTAACTGAAGCATGGTTTTCTTGGAAGGCAATAGGACTAATCTTTATTTATTTATTTTCCCCCCAAAGATGTAATGGTCAATTTTGGAATGAGGAGCCAATCCAATCCCATGAATCACCACTGCAATCCAGGCCTGAGTGCACACCAACTTCCCCTCAGCCGTCAGCCTGCAACATGTGACAGGGGGAGATTGAAACAGACCAAAATTAATTGGTTGACTCCCAGAAAGACAAGCCAACCAACAAGAAAGCTGGTTTGCTCCTGGTTGTCTTTTTTATTTTTTTAAAAGCTAGGGGGTTTGCGAGCATATTTGGTTTGGTGGTCAGAGCGAAATAAAGCCCACAGACTTTAGCCATAAGAGATTAACATTTTTGCAAGAGATTTAGGTCTTGGTTCGAGAGGTCTTGAGAGTTCTGAAGGACAAAACATTCCCAATCAAGAGGACCTTGTAACATTTTAGCATGAAAAAAAGGAAGAGAAATGGCATGTTTTCACCAAGCACATTTCTCATACGATTTATATACAGCTACGGTTTTGTAAGCGGATCATAAATGAGAAAACAATAAACCATGATGAAAGGATATCATATCCAAAGCGAATGACATCAGAAAGCTTGAGTACTATGTAGGTCTGGTCTGGGATCCTTAGATCATTCACAAATGTCTAGAGAGGGAAAGAATAGAACACTGGTTAATTGGAGGACACAAACACAAGGCAATGATAGGGTGACAAAAGTGCACATTCATTAATTACAGGTTTTTAATTTCACTACATGTGCCACATACGTATGATATACAATGATGATCAACCCGTGCATACTTTCGTTGAGGTGAATAGCCATTAGCCTTTCCCTTGTCTTGTCTAAGAGGCTGTTCAATAAGACACTTTCCCATGTACGTGGGTTAAGACATTCGCATGGCAGATTAGCTTTCAGGGCTGGTTATACAATGAATGTCAGAGGTCAGAGCAACTCATGGGACATGGGAACATTGTAAGGTGTTCATGAAATCACTCCCGTTCACACATGCTCAGAGCAGAGTAATGGAAATTCAGCAGTACAGCTGCAGGGATCCTACGGAATTCCTAAAGCTACGTCAAGGACCTTGGAAACCTTTCAGTAAACCCGTTGGAAAGCTTTCCAGTGCATTGTGTGTATAAATTACTTTGTAACATTAACAAGACATTTCTTTTATCGGAAATTCCACTTACACTGTAACCATGCAAGCTTGTCTACTTTGGAACACAAAACACTGATGTAACTGAATTAACCACAATATGGATTTGGTTGCAGAGGATATAAACGACCACAGAAAAATTACAGTAGCCTATAAACCAAATGCAAAAACTAAGCACCACCTAAAATCTAAGCATGTCACAACCCTTAATTTTCCAAAGCGAAAACAAAGCGCTTTCAAGATTTGCAAGGAGACAGCAATCTTGTAATTATTAGTTATAAAACTTTTGGGGCCAAGGGCACAGCTGGTCAGAATATATTAAAAACTGTGGTTGTCCCGCCAGTGGAACTGAAATGATGGTCCAAGGTTCTAGGCTCTGAACACTGATACCTAACTGACAATATTGACCCATTGCAGTGTAACCTGCTTAACAAAGTACTTTTATAATCAGCCTGAAAGCCAACAGTGCCCAATACAGCAACGGAATAGAAGCTGCTACACATTTCTTACACGAGGTAATACTTGTTGCATTTTAATTTTTTAACAGTTCAGCCATTTCAATATACGGCAGGACAGGCAACTTTAGTTATTAGGTTGAGAATTTTTTTGTTACAGCAATGTCAATGGTGATAAAATTCCCCCTTCTTAGTGGCAGAAATCAGCAAGAAACAAATGGCCTCGCTCAATAAAATCAGTCGCAGCTGCTTTGGCCACTAAAACGGGAAAGATGCATGAATTCTGGGGTTTTGCAGCACTTTTGAAGTCAAGCTGGGTCCCGTACAAGGGCTCCGGCCGAGGAAAACGTTGGACATGGACCGCTGAAACGGCTCCAAGCTCATTTCGGGTCAATTATCCACAGTCTAGAGTGCAGATTCCCTCTCTGGCCCGTGTACAACATGGACACAAGCATCATCCCACAGGACCTTGACAAAACCAACGCTGGAACAATGGCCACATTCTATCCCCGGTCTCTCTGACTGCTTTGAGAAGCCGTGGATACGGAGAGGGGGGGGGGGGGCGGTAGAATGAGACAGAACCCCAGAGAAAGGGCCGAAAAGCAGCAAAGAATTACACCCTCGTTGCTTCTGCTCCGTCAACCTGAACTGGCACTAATACAGTGCTCTTTTGTGCCTTGGGCCCAGGCCAGTTTTGGGTCCCTTGCCCCCTCGGGAACTGCTCCCAGATGCCCGCTTGCGCCCCACGAACAGTCAGGACTCACCCCGTTCAGGCTGCCCAGGTCCTTCACCATGTGCTCATCGGTGGCCGGGTCGTAGTTGATGACGGCGTGCTGCTTGTCCACGCTGCGCGACTGCAAGACAGGACAGCAGGGGTGAGGCCTTCAGACGCACAGCACCACTAAGGAGCTTTCACCTTCTTAATCACCACATAGACTATACCTGTTATAACCTCCTAATATGAGGGAAATGGGTATTACCATGGTAACCTGCAACCGCTCTGCATTCGCCTTTTTAACAGAGTGTAACTAAACCAGGGTGTGTTCTGGGTGAAACTTCTCCTCAGCTTTCTCCAGTCCTGTTCAAGGAGTGTCCAGCATTCAGAGTCTCTTTGTGTGAACATTTGTTTGTTGTAAGGAATTCCTTTTATCCATTCTGGCACTGCTGTAGTTAGGTTTTTTTTTGGTTGGTTAAAAAAAAGACAGCCTGGTTCCCTTTAGTCATTTTCTTTTTAAATTTACACTGACCATTTTGATTTGATATCCCGGTTTCCTTAAAAGGGTTTCTCAGAGTGTTTCACGTCATTTTTAATCATCATCGCTGTCGCAGCATATCAGTACACAATTCAAAATGATAAACTCTTGTTAACACCATTTAATGAACCTACAGTAACCACACCATTGGCCACTGACACCCACAGAGATACAGGGCTTCCTACCCACTCTGGCATGGAGCTGAACACAGGAAAACCACTATGTGGTGGTTTAGGCATAAGGAACTCAAACAAAGTGGCTTCCAGTTTGCTACCACACACTCACATTGGGACTGCTATTAAGCGCTCTATGTGGTCCCAGCTGGTAAACCACAAACATCAGGAAGCCATCCCTGCAGTGCAGAGGCAAGGTCTAAGACAAACCCACGAGCAGAGTTTCGCGTGTAGTCTTCCCGTGAAGCCGACCATTACAGACCTTTGTGGATTACTTATTCAAGGTGCGAGCCCTCAGGTAATAAAGTATGTATTCGTCTAAAATGCTTTACAGGCTTTAATTCTTTGTTGCTTTGCACAATATGTTGCACTTGTTCATGCAATTGATGATTTCAGGGGTGTGATGTATCCTGGATACAGGGGGTTGGAGGCAGGGGGTTGGGCATGTCTTAATCTAACAGTTTGTAGCAGGAGAAAATGTTCAGCAATAAAGCCAAATACGAGTTACCCCAGTGATATTTGGGGTATAAATCAAGAAAAATCACAGACGCATTCAAACAGCTTTGCTGTGGTGTACAGATAACAATGACTTAAACAGGGCAACAGATAAGCTAATGATTATGTCCAAAAACCTCAATCAGTTGGGTCTCATTAGTGTTCAAAATGACAGACTAAATTTACAAGCGTTAATTACACTGCAGATTCAGTATTCTCCATCTCTGTTAACAAATCAATACCTCATCATCGCTAGGCGAAGTTGCTAGGTAATTCTTCCATTACGCAAGACAAAATGGAATCAACGTGTCCAAATGAAAAATGGTACGGTCACTCCATTGATTCAGTTAGCTTTCCCTAAGTCCCTTTACCTAGAAGGGAACAGATTTCAAAATAAGAAAGAGGTCACAGTCTTCAATGTGCCATTTCTGCATTCCACACACTAAAGTCAAATGAATTAGTATTTCACGCATTAAAAAAGGTCAACAAAAAAACTTGCATGTAAAGAGAATGAGAATTCAAAAAGCACTAAAACATTCTGAGAAGATGCACCTGCAGATTGACATAGCTAAACATAGTGTACTGTAAATATGTAAGAATTATAAAGCCCTGGCATGATTTCTGTCTTATAGTCATAAGTTTCACATCTTAAACAGGAAGCACCAAGATCCAGGTTCATCGGCACTGTGACGATATGACTGTCACTTTTCTCAATAAGACTTCAGAACAGCATGAGTTCAACTGTCCTTCAGATTTGAATTCCTGTTCAGTATGTCCTAAATTAATCCCCCAAACAAGGCCAGCAATTAACACAGGCTGAGTAAGCTCTTCTTCCACTCATTACCCACTATAGCCCTCTCCACCACAGCATCAAAAGGAGACCGCTTTCAGAGCAGTCTTATTACCATCACTAATTCATTCACTTCAATGCCTTTGTCTAAGGCAACTGATGAATACGGAGATGGGAATTTCTGGGACTACCCTCTCTTTGTTCGCAGCTTATCTAGAGGATAGGTCCTACCAGGTCACCTGGAAGGGTTCTGTCTCCGCACCTCATCCCCTTGTTACAGGAGTCCCGCAGGGATCTGTACTGGGGCCTCTGCTGTTCTCCATTTACGCTAAATCTCTTGGCTCAGTCATTCACACGGCTTCTCTTACCAACTATGCTGATGACACCCAACTCTTCCGCTCTTTCCCACCCTCTACCACACAGGTTAAGGAGAGAATATCTGGCTGCCTGGCTGATATCTCAAAGTGGATGGTTAGGCATCACCTGCAGCGCAACCCCAACAAGATGGTGCTGCTCTTCTTCCCACACAAGTCCTCGCAGCTACAAGAGCTCTCCATCACTGTCGACGGTACTACGGTGGCTGCCTCCCGGGCTGCAAAGAATCTGGGGGGGGGGCCCTGGATTCAAGGAGCACTTTAGGACTTCAAGGAGCACTTTGCTACGCCAGCACGGTCCTGCAGGTTCCTCCTGTACAACATCAGGAGGATTCGACCCCATCTGACGACGTATCTGACCCAGCTACTCGTCCAAAGTGACCGTGGTAATCTCATGTCTAGATTACTGGAATTCCCTTCTCGCAAGCCAACCACCCTCGCCATTCTACCTCTACTACTCATCCAGAAAGCGGCTGCCTGGCTTATCTTCAGCCTCCTGAAGTTCTCACATGTCAGTCCCCTGCTGAGGTCTCTCCACTGGCTGCCAGTTGCCACCAGGGTCAGGTTCAAAGTTCATAAATATCACTTTCGCATACCACTTGGTTTTATCTCGAGGTTCTAGCACTGTCATGTAGCACATGTATCTGGATCTTGATGTTCTAGTTATTTTATTGTCCCGAGTAACCAGCCATAGCTTTACTGACTTAGCCTTAGTTGTACCGTGTGAACAAGACTTGTTGTTCATGGCTTTGGATAGCTGCTACTTTGGCAGAATTGTACTTCATCTGACATGTGCTTGTATTTGCTCCAATGACCTTCGGCATGCACGTATTGTATTGCTTTGCATAAAAGTGTCTGTCTAATGTAGTGTAAACAGCACAATGCTCATGTACATAAACAAGGTACAATGCAGTGTTAGCCTACAACCAAATCAGTACACCATCTCATCAGTTTATGAATTTGGTTCACGTGATGTTCACAGCACTGATGATGGGATGCCTTGTTTAGATCGGTAAAGATTATCTCAAAAAGGACAACAGGCCAACATCTGACAAGAACTTTTACTCCATTTACAATCGGTTAAAGGGCGCTTCATTCCATTCCGGGGGGGAAATCTCATCATCGTATATTTGCATCAGTGCAACACATCTGATCCCAGTCATAAAACAACCATACACAGCAACAACTCGAGCTACCGTTTACACAGGTAACCCAGAGCCTATTTGTGAGGCTTATTGAGACACATAACAAATCGGAAGTGTCACTGAGTCGTTGCGGAGGTTCTGACAAAACAAACGTTTTATAAAACAAAGAGGAATAAAGCTGGGTACTATGCAGAGTATCATAGTAGTATCTGGTTGTACAATAATGCTGAAGGCACAAACAGCGCTAAGGAACAAAGCTTTTCTTTAAACAGAGAGGTCATGTCATGTGTAACCATCACTAGAAAAGGGTGAAGTCGATGTTTGGCCAGTGACAGCAGACTTGAATGTGGACAAGGGAATCTTTAGAATTCAGTGCGCCACATTGTGGGTGGGAAGGGCTTTCAGAGTAAACCACGGACTGACACTGGAATATAAACAGTTTTTAAGCAACCTTTTTTTTTCCAGGGGCTGAAATCAAAAGCCTTTAGAGAGGGAGAGCTAGTGAGAGGGAGGAAGATGGAGACCGGCTCCATTGCACTGCATTGCATTTCTCTCAATGCTTCAGTCTGTGTCAAAAGCATTACGACAGAAGACAGAAGACTTCTTTCCCACAGAGAGACCCTTTCGTCCATGAGAAAACCTTAAACCCTGTGATTCAGAGTAAAGTTTGAACGCTCACTGTCTTTGATACTGGCCGCCAACAGTCTGGGGTATTTTTAGATGAATGCTTCGACTCAGGTTTAAGCCAGTGACAAATATTGCTCTTTTGATAAAACAAATGCAGCTCAGCCTAGTCTGAGACACAGCCTGCAATTTTCCCTATAACCATAATCTTCAGCAATCGGAATTCCTCTGCAAAGACATGGCATGCCAGCAAAAAACAAACAGGATTAGAAGCCTAGTGCTGGCGGTACAATTAAGGCATGTTTTAAAATACGCTAACTTAAGGCGTCTGCTTTCTTTAGCTGATTGTTTCCACTTCATTTTCTTTTCATATACAATGCTCCACAGCAAATGAATCGCACTGTTCTAATGAGTTCCACCCTGCCTTTTCCCTTTATGTCCAGATGGACCTGCTCCAACAATCTGGCATACCTGGGCACAGCTAGTGGTAGAGTTCTTTACACAAATGACGTACACTAGCGTTCAAAAATTAGGATTTTTATGTTTTTGAAAGAAATTGATACTTTTATTCACCAAGGTAGCATTAAATTGATCAAAAAAATACAGTCAAGACATTGATAATGTTACAAACTACCATTTCTATTTCATTTCATTTCTACTTTAGCAATTGTAGCCATTTTATTCCCCCAATTTTAGGGCACCAAAAGTAATTAACATAAATTGAAATAAAGTCATCATATTTAATATGTGGTTGCATATCCTTTGCATGCCATGACTTCCTGATGTCTGTGGCCCAACAACATCAAAAGACTCTTGATATCTTATTTACAGGTACTCTTACAGTGGATACTATAACCTCTCTGCATTTGAATGGCTCTCTATGGGAATTTAGGGGTGGGACTAGATTAAAGGGATAGTTCGGAATTTTGGACATAATGTCTCAATTACGACTTACGCATGATGTAGTTGATTGATGGAAACGATTTTCAGATAATTCCATGTTGTCCCTTCTTTTGGACATACACACATTGCTAATGCTAGCGCAACTCTAAGGTAACCGGTAGCATCCATTACCAAACGCACTTAAACACTCCACAGTGCACCCAAAGCAAATAAAATACGACAACAGTCTATCGGGGTTATTATCAGTGATTATACCATCATTTTTGAAGTCAAACTTATGTTTTTCTTTCAGAAACATAAAAATGTCTGTGATTCCAAACTTTTGAACGCTAGTGTAAGTGTATAACTCCACTCTGAAAGAGAAGGCTAATGCCCCTATACCAGGGTAGAGAATGGCATGGCTTCTCAGGTAGCCTGAAGAGGAAAGCCCCTGTAGCTCTCACTACATCTATAATGAAACCAGTTACATATGCTTTAAAATCTCATCTAATATAGACAATGACACAAACCATTTAGCTCTCATCCTGCTAGCATTGGCACCTCTGTGAACAGAAGCCTGATGGATGGCGGTGTAGCATAACGGTTAGAGAAATGGGCTTATAACACAAAACTTGGGGTTCGATTCATGGCTGGGGCGCTGCCATTGTACCCTTGAGCAAGGTACTTCACCTTCAGTAAATATCCAGCTGTATTAATGGATTGCATGTAAATGTCATCTGTCCAAGTCACTCTCGATAGGGGCGTCTGCTAAATGCCAAAATGCAAATGTGAGACCATGAGGGTGACTGGGACTGGGTTCAGGAATTAGCTCATATTTACAAGTGCATGTTTTTTCAGGAGTTCGTTCACCAACCTGCAGCATGAGCTCACAGTCTTCCCGGCCCACAAAAATCATCTCCCGAGGGAGTCTGTGGCGTGTGCCCGAGCTGCTGACCAGGAACCATGACGTCACACTCATCTTCAGACGCTGCTCAGAACCCCCTTTGCATTCTGGGAAAAATAAGAAATGCACATCAACACAAGAGCTTGCACGAACCTTCACATTATGTTACGTTGTGTCATCTGCAATCGAGTGCTTTACATTACGTTTCACATTTGGTTTCTTTACTCTATGCCGCCAGACAGGATACAAAAAAATTGCTGGTTTCAACATTCATAAAAGCAGCCACAGTCAAAATTAGAAAAGTCTGTCCTGTGACTGATATATCTATTACATACTTCAACACAAAACTAAAAATTAAATACCCAATATAAGCTCAAGGGATGACCTGTACATTGAAGCAGAATACATGAATGATATGATATATGACTTCAAACACGTGAAGGTACATTGCTGAGCTACTCAGCTAATTCTGACATATTAACAGCTCCTTGTAACAAAATAAAATGTAGCCCAATATGAAATGTATGGTTCGAGCAGTAGCCTGGCATTTCTGCTACTCTGCTACTCGTTCATGTGTTTGGTTAAACAACCGCGGTTCACCACAAGTTAGCCTGCTTGCACCATTCTGTGCTGCCCATGTATCCATCACAAGCCTTCAATATGTCCCCTGCAGTCTGGTAGACAGGAAATGACAAAGTCATCTCACTGATGTATATGGCTGTACAATTGAATAGGCTAGCTCATGCTAGTGCGATCACACTGGGTCATAATGGCATGCAGAGCCCATTTCAATGAGCCATGCCGAGCTGAAGTTGTTCTGAACATGGCACTACATATTGCAATTTACAGTATTACTTATATTGGGTAAAAAAACAAAAGTGTAGTCTAAAACACAATATCATCAACCAGGGAATGGGCAAGTCTATATTGTAGCGCCAAAGGTGGCTAATGGGAATGGATGCAGTGCATATAAGAAAGACAGAAATGATTCATATCATACATATGAACATTTACTTGGATTATGGCATATTTTTTGACTGTAGCTAGAGCTGGCTCTTGATACTGCTGTCACTGAGGATAGTTCCATGTTTCCTAAGTCAGGCCCAAGGATTATGGGCTGGCCAGATGCACACTGAAAGGTTAGCCTGTCTTTGTCCCATGCTATTTAAATTCTGATTTGCATGCACCTTCTGATCATTTTGTCCTTTGAGGTGTCACTAAAATTGCAGTCCAAACTGAACCCAAGAAAGACAGTCTATTTCTGTGAACATGCTTCGGTCACCCTGCTGCCATTTTCCCCACTGACAAGCGAGTTCCAGATCTGCTCTGTTGCAGCGTATTTGGGTCAAACAGAAAGATGGCACATCTAGAAAATCAGCAATGATCCCATCACAGACAAGCAGACAGTCTACACTAGCGGATAGACTCAGAGCTCTTACCAACATTCCACTCCCCAGTTACCACATTATGGGTTCTCTTTTCTGTGACAATTGAGCATGTTGCATACAACAGAAGTCTATTCCTCTCTTTCAAATCATTTATAATATGAAATCATCTCCTCCCACGGAAGATAATACTATAAGGAGTCGCTTCCGTTCGTTACAAAAGACATTAACAAAAGACATGACAATTCCACATTTTCATTGCTCAATCAAAGTCACGACACATGACCTACAAATTCACCCCACCTCAGTGGAAAGAAACTACCAGGGTCCTTCAGCACCAGATGGGTGGATGAAGCTCATATTACAAAACAATAAGGAAAATCAATACAGGAAAAAAAATCTATAAATTACAGACAAAAGGGAATAGTCTAAATGTCTAGATCATGGATCTGTGAAACCAAACCCTTTGGAAACTTTGGATTAACAAGTGGGCCTGTTGCTCCATCTAGCAATGCGCCATGTTGTGGGACGCTAAGTCACGGCTCTGCGTTTCTGTATTCATTTCAAGTTCACTTCTGATTGGCACCCACTAAACAGACACATACATAGGCATACATAGCCTATAAAATGCGGTTTCCAAAACACCACTACCAAATCCGACAGTTGTAGGCAGTATAACAGCTTGGATACTTTCAGAAGAAAAAGATAACCTAAAATCAAATACAATAGGAATAATATCACAGTAGGACCTGCATGTATTCTTTGCTTCTTCACGTATAACTATTGAAAAGATTATTTCATGATTGCTTGAAATAGGGCGGCAGTGTAGTATAATGGTTAAGGAACTGAACTTGTAACTGAAAGGTAGCAGGTTCGATTCCCAGCTAGGACACTGCCGTTGTACCCTTGAGCAAGGTACTTAACCTGACTTGCTTCAGTATATATCCAGCTGTATGAATGGATAAATGTAATAAGAAGTTCTGTAAGTCGCTCTGGATAAGAGCGTCTGCTAAATGCCTATAATGTAATGTAATGCTTATAGGCCTACCTACATATAGGCTAATAATAGATCATTTAGCCATGACGTAAACATTGTCACAATAAAACATAAATCATTTTTCAGTGATTCATAAAGGCAGTGCCTGCTTAGAAAAAGTAAACACTCAAAACGCACAACCTAGAGTTAATCCACCTCCACACCTATTAAAGAAGACCTTTCCATGTGCCACTCCCTCACTGGTAACCCCGATACACAGAACACAACCATTTGGTATGCATGGCTAGTCTGTACCATGTTTCTCCTAATCACAGTGCAATTAGGCTACATATAATGCTGCATCAGTGACACTAAAGTACGAAAGTCAGCATAGCCTTGGGAATGTTAATAAACTCAACAGAGTGAGAAATCACCGACAACTGACAGGAGCATAATTTTAATAATTGGTTAATGGAGGGCTGTCCGCTTTACTGAATACTCAAAAAAACTTTCTCTCATCTCCGAAATAACGAGAACCCATGAGACATTACTATGCCTTCAAATGCCAACAAAGCCACTCCATAGGGTTACAGCCTAATTTAGTCTGGTACCCTTCGTAACTAGTATTGATCCATTGCATCATTATCGCCTAAGGTCATTTCTAACAGAGACTTCAGTGATCATTTTTCAACATTCTTTAGGCTCCATTTTGCCGAAACCACTTCCTGGTTCCCCAGAGAAAATGAACAGATCACAAGCCCTGCATCAGTTTACAGCCAGGGACCTGATGGTGCAGGCTGTGCCGTGGCCAGACTAGGGCTGTGTCCGAATCAGAGCCCCATCTACTGTATCCTGTTTAATATGTACTAGCATACTGTATACTGCTTACTGCATACCGTTTAGAGATATGCAATACGCAAAAAATATCCACCATACTATTATCTGCAAAAAATAAGTATATCATCCGGGGATATTAAGAAAGACTATATTTTCAGAACTGTCGCATACTTAGCAGATTTTTAAAAAGTATACACAACTGTAAAGAGAGCTGAGCTTTTGTTTCAACATGATAGGGCCGCATGAAGATTATTTTATACAGAAGAAAACACAAACCCCACTAAACATGAAAATTATTCATTGATTCTACAGCTAGTGAACCATATAGGACCTAATACATCATACACATTCTTAAACAGGGGGTACAAACAGTCATTACAAGACACTAGTCTGCCTGATGTAATCTCTTACTGTTAGAGAGATTTTCAAACTGCTTATCAAAAAGGCAAAGCAGGCCATTATCAGGTAGTGTATTTTTGGTTCCCCCACTTATGTTATCAACATCCCCAACTGTCTCTCTTTGCAAAGTTCCAAGTCCAGGTCTATGATGAGGAAAGAATCCCGGCCCTTCAATAGCATTCTGGCCAGCTAAATCGCAGCAACCATGTGACAAGCCGTTTCAGTCCACATCAATAAGCAAACGGGAATTCATACCGCTGGTTAACCTATGAAATAACATCCCTTTGTCATCAATACGGCAGTACAGGCCAATTAAAAAGCGGCAGTAGACTGCAGCCCAGGTCAAAACCACCACAGTAGACTACATTAAGTCAAGGGGACCTTAAGTTTCTAAAACATTAAAAACCATGGCTAACTGACTAAAGGTTTCATGTTTGAAGCGAACCTTCCCTTTATAAAAGTTTAATATATAGTAAAAACAGTAACTAACTGTTATAATGGCAATACGGTTAAATATTAGTTTAAAAGGACAATTTTATGATGTATACAATTGCGTGGACGTAATAATTCAGACAGAACGCATAACGTTAAATCCCATAACTTTAGCTACACTACGGTTACGTTAATTAGAACAGGCTAGCGTCACATTCTAAGATATGGGCCACGTAATTATATCAAGGTTTAAAGGACTTAGGCCAATATGGGCTTACAAACCTACACCCCACAATCATTAGACATTTCTGCCATTTATTACGTTAGCTAAACTTAAACATTTAGCTCGCTTTCAATACTGAATTTTCATCTCTCTTATCTCTGTAAAGAATGGTTTTAATCGCCATACACACTCCAGTCGTAACGGCATAGGATGTAACGTTAGGCTATGCAGCAGGAATTTCCGTGTGGATCTAATGAGTGCGACACGCAAACGCAAATTCAGTTTCTTTTGGGAACAGACAGACAGACAGACAGACACACACACACACACACACACACACACACACACACACACACACACACACACACACACACACACACACACACACACACACACACACACCAGCTGGACCCCACAGTTGCAGTGTAAAGTCCAGCTAGCTAACAAGCAAATTTGGAGAAATGACAATATAGCAGGCAACAACGTTACTGTGTAACTGTTGTTTTGACATGCGTGATAATTTAAACGGCTAATGTTAACGTTAACACTAACAGTTAACATGATTTCAAATAGCTACATTAACGTTATCTAGCTAACGTTAACGTTATTTCTAGCGAACCAGAGTCCAGACAGCCACCCATCAAGTTAACTTAACTCCTCAGCAACACGTATAAGGTCCTGCTTTCCCCGTGTACGATAATCACAGCGAATAGGACTTGATTTTTCAGACCAGTAACGGTAGCTAGCTAAAATGTTTTCTCTAGCTACCTTAGCATGCCAGGTTGCGCACGAATAGCATAACGTTACTACAAATCATCTTAGCCAGCTGTTCTAGCTAGCTAACATCAACACGAAATACGAGAAACGTTAGCTATCATTAGTTAGCATAGCTAAAATGAACCAGCTATTTAATTTAGCCTAGCTCGCGATAGCCAGCCAGCCTAGTAAAGACTGACCCAATCATACTAGCGAATGTTAAAGCTAAGGCACATCGACAACTCCCCCGGTCGGAAAGAATAAACGTTAGGTAGCCTACCATAAGTTAACGTTAACCACCTGCTTTGCTGAAGAAGGCCGAACACCAACAAGGAAATCAACAAGGCTTTTCCCATATGCACCAGCATTTTACAATTCCCATTCCCGCAACCTACCTATAATCCGGACCCCGCTTTCCACGGAAAAGCAGCCAAAGACGACACCATTAAAATAATGTTAAACGCTGCCTCCTATTGTAGGCTACCTCCTGCCGTTTGAAGAGTAAAACGGTCCCCTTTTCAAATACAAAAAGAATGCAGCTGTGGGAAGTCCAGGTGAATGACACACACACACACCCTGATCAGCAGATAGAGAGTGTGTGCGCTGCTTTGGCATTCCCGATTGTCACAGAACATAGCCCAGCACCGCCTCCAAAGAGGTTAGTGACGCACCTACCCCACAAACCAAACGCCTAGCTTGTTGCACTCTACACCTGCCCGACTTTGACTGACTCAGGAAAACAAGTTTACTCCAACGAAATGCATAGGCAACCCATTATATAGAAGACCAGTCATTTTGATTTAAAAAAATGGCTCAACAATGCCTCGAATGGATAAAGAAAAATCAAGGGGTAGCCTACACCCACCGAACAATATTTTCTTCTATGTTATTCTTTAAGAGAGCGTTGTCATAAAATTTCTTCAATCTTACCGTGAAAAAGGACGACATCTGACAGATGTTTAGGTAAATCTATCACCACGGCGGCACTTTCGCCACAAGTCAGCAATTATACCGGGAAATGCCCTCTTTGATTAACAAAAAACGAATGAATATAAAAAGGTTAGTCTGTTACTGCATACCCGTTTTTGCTAAAGCTGCATCATAGCTATGATAACGCGGAGTTGTCAAAACTATAACAGCACGGAAACCCTTTAAAAAAAACAAAATAAAAACCGTAGCTAGGCTACACGTAGCCTATGGCTATGACAAATTATGGACTAAACAAGCCACATTTTAGTTAATAAAACTCAAGTAAGCTAATTTAGATATCCAGTGAGCACAAGTGGCATACAGAACTAGTTTACTTTTTTTTAGCAGCATTTTTTTGTAAGTATAAACCGAACTATTTTTTAAAAAAAATACAATTTCTTTGATTCATTTATTTAAGTGTGAGCCGAAGTATGCCTTCCTGGCGTGTCTCCCCGTGGCGTAGTCTGTAGCGTGGCCTAACTAGGATTCCCGTGCTCTTTGCGACATTGTCGGTTCGAATCCGACTTTTTCCTCTTGTCTCTACACTGTGCTGTCCAATAAAGCTCAAAGGCTATTACACCTATTTTAAGAAAGTATAGTCCATTTTAGTACTTATAAACTTTTGTAGCCACAATTTCCTCTATATTCAAAGCTACCTTGAATTGAGAGAAAATGCTGTTAGCTATAAGTTAGAGTGAAGGAAATGTAGAGACCTCGCTACTCACTCCAAAAGTCTCTGGGACCTCAGATGGATATCTGGCTTATCTGTCAAACATGAGGTAGAATGCGGAGTGCTTGGTGGTGATTTGTACTTTGGTGCGCAAGCCAAACATGGCTGCACTGAGTTCCCAGTTCCAAGGATTCTCTTCCACCAATTTGGTGAGAGTTTTGAAACATATTTACATTGTTATGAAATACTATTTCGATTGTAAAGCATAGCTTATGATTGCGATGTGTAACCCAAATCACACTGCTTAATACAATACCAAAATAGAATACTTAACACAGTGACTATAGTACCATGTAGTGGTGTAAATGTGTCAAGGTCAGTTTAGTGTCAAGTCCACATTACTTTGTCACTGTCCCATTCATTCTTTCAACCAATCCACTGGTCTGTGGATGGTAAGGTGCGCAGAAGCTCCTCTCGATGTCCAGCTTCTGGCAGAGAGCCATATTCAGCTGAATTTAATGGACAACAGTCAGTTAGTACAAAAGAAAACTGAGTGAAGGGAGCCTCAGCCATGTTTTTGGGTAATGAGACGGACTGCACAGGGAAAGATATTGAGAAATGATTGAAAATGCATTGTAATAGGACAATAGGACAGCACCTTATTCCTGAACTCCCCTCCTTGGTTGGTGAGAATTTGTTTTGGTGCCCCAAACTTGGATTCTACAATGAACTGTGCAAAGAATTCTACAATGCACTGTGCTACATCCTCGGCTTTCTTAGACTTCAGCGGATATGCCTCAGCCCACTTGGTCTTGTAGTCAATCATGACGTCCCTGTGCAGTCCGTCTCATTACCCAAAAACATGGCTGAGGCTCCCTTCACTCAGTTAAGTATTCTATTTTGGTATTGTATTAAGCAGTGTGATTTGGGTTACACATCGCAATCATAAGCTATGCTTTACAATCGAAATAGTATTTCATAACAATGTAAATATGTTTCAAAACTCTCACCAAATTGGTGGAAGAGAATCCTTGGAACTGGGAACTCAGTGCAGCCATGTTTGGCTTGCGCACCAAAGTACAGATCACCACCAAGCACTCCGCATTCTACCTCATGTTTGACAGAGAAGCCAGATATCCATCTGAGGTCCCAGAGACTTTTGGAGTGAGTAGCGAGGTCTCTACATTTCCTTCACTCTAACTTATAGCTAACAGCATTTTCTCTCAATTCAAGGTAGCTGAGAATATAGATGAAATTGTGGCTACAAAAGTTTATAAGTACTAAAATGGACTATACTTTCTTAAAATAGGTGTAATAGCCTTTGAGCTTTATTGGACAGCACAGTGTAGAGACAAGAGGAAAAAGTCGGATTCGAACCGACAATGTCGCAAAGAGCACGGGAATCCTAGTTAGGCCACGCTACAGACTACGCCACGGGGAGACACGCCAGGAAGGCATACTTCGGCTCACACTTAAATAAATGAATCAAAGAAATTGTATTTTTTTTTTTAAATAGTTCGGTTTATACTTACAAAAAAATGCTGCTAAAAAAAAGTAAACTAGTTCTGTATGCCACTTGTGCTCACTGGATATCTAAATTAGCTTACTTGAGTTTTATTAACTAAAATGTGGCTTGTTTAGTCCATAATTTGTCATAGCCATAGGCTACGTGTAGCCTAGCTACGGTTTTTATTTTGTTTTTTTTAAAGGGTTTCCGTGCTGTTATAGTTTTGACAACTCCGCGTTATCATAGCTATGATGCAGCTTTAGCAAAAACGGGTATGCAGTAACAGACTAACCTTTTTATATTCATTCGTTTTTTGTTAATCAAAGAGGGCATTTCCCGGTATAATTGCTGACTTGTGGCGAAAGTGCCGCCGTGGTGATAGATTTACCTAAACATCTGTCAGATGTCGTCCTTTTTCACGGTAAGAAGAAATTTTATGACAGCGTCACACTCTTGCTACTCAGGTTTTACATTTTATTTTTTGTAGCTATTTGACATGCATATGAGGAACAAGCAGGGCAACAAATCCGAAAAGATGCAGTGCAACTGTTCTGAAGCCGATGGAGCCTTGGTAATACTGTTCGTACGGTGGAAGACCCGCAGTGGATGAGTGGCAACAATTTATGGAATGGTGAGTCCAAGACCAGTCAGCACAGGGAGCAGTCTTGCCGTTTCGAAACGATGCATTAGTAGTTGGCTTTGGCTGATTTTGGCGGAGCACCCTCAACATCTTACCTGAAGGGTCCCTGTGCACTGCCATAGCTTTGAACATGATAGCTAAATGTGTTCTGGAATGTTTTATGTGCAGGCTGTGTGTTGTTCATGCATGTGCAACCCCACCTACCTGTATTATCCTGTAGCCTATGACTGTCCGCCATCAGTGAATGTAATGTTCATCCAAGTTTTTTCTTCAATATTTTCTATCCCCATTCTCCTTTTTATCTGTTAACTTGCTAATAATAACGATTGTTATTATATATATTTTTTATTATTATTTATTATTATTATTATTATTTTTATATTCACGGCAACAAACAATTGCTAAAGTAACATGAAGCTAACAGAAAAATGAATATGGACACATGAGCTGGCTGCAAACAGGAAAACCCATGTCTCTACAAAGCGGATGGAGGAAGGGCAGGACGCTGCATAGGATGGGCCTTAACTGAGAATCATTTCCCCATCAAACTCTAACCACAACAGATATCCCAGACAAAGAAGACAGTTGTCTTCAACAAACCGAAGGACATTACATTACATTAATTTACTAGACCCTCTTATACATAATAATTTACAGTGTAGAAGAAAAAAAACAGAACTGGGCACTTGCTAACAACATTCACAGACCAGGAACTACAGATGCAACATCTCAAGGTCTAATTTATTGGACTATGGACCTGATTTACTAAGACCTTTAGCGGGTACAAAACCTTTTAGCGCACGCAAAACTAATAACACAACCAGTGATTGGTGCAAAACAAATACCATAACCATTCATTTGTCATGTTATTGGTTTTGCATATGCGAAAAGGTTTTGCACACGTTAAATCAGGCCCTATATGTCATAATTATGTCGAAATTAGTCATCTTAAACAGCATTTGAAAAATACATGAATGTAGTGTCTCTTTGTACCATCTATCACTGGTCCGTAGTATCTCAAAAGTCTTAATCATGATGAGCTACCCATCACATTTTGTAAGGCTGAGACTAACTCCATATTACCAACAATAGAGAATCTAGGGCTTGTCATTTACCAACAAACTATAAAGTGAGTGTCTAGCACTGCATCAAGCAGAAACCCCGGGGTCTCTGCCTCGACTTCATGACCTAGCCAGCAATTCTACATATTAACAACTTTGTAAAGAAATACTTGAAATGGGCAAATTTCCTCTTGCAAATTTCCACCTATGCTCCATTGTTTTATTTATAGAACAGAACCCAACCTGAAAAATATATTCTAGTTAATTTTGTTAATCCCTTTTATGGGTTTAAAAGCAGCAATAAAATCCCCCTCCCCCTGAAGTGATAATACAGCTTTATTTTTATGAGGATAGTTTAATGAAGAGAATACATGAGAAACCACTTGAAGAGAATACTTCCACTGAAACGGAACAAATTAATTCTGGCAACATTCTTCTTTTCTCCTTCACTTCTCCTTCACATGCATCTTTCAGTTTCAGCATCCACTTGAAGCCACTGTCAGGTACAGGACCGGAAATTAAAATACTGTCTAAATACTTTGTAAAGTTTGTAAATAGGAACACATCTTCTCTCCTCCATGTCTCACCTTCCTATGAGAGAAATGACAAAATGTCAGCTATGAGTGCAACAGAAAGAAACATGGCAAAAATAGCAAACAATTTTCCTGGATAGCCACGCTATCTGCTGTAGATTTACTTAATTCAGAGCAGCCTTTTGCTTATACTTCCTGTAACATTGCATTCCTCTGGTTCATAGTTCATAGAAGCCTGTGCGGAATGCCCGTACCATTCCAAAAAGATGCCCCTTTAATTTAGGTATGGAGGGCATATAGCAAGGAGGAAGTAGACACAAGGCCTAGAGTTGGCACACTGTATTTGTCAAGTAACAGTCTCTAGGTGATACCTTCATCATGCAAAGCCTAGTCTGCTTTTTGTGGACTGGAGATCGTCATTAGCTCTGGAAAATCGCATGACATCTTGGGTGGTGCTTCTGGTATAATCTGGTATTTTGGCATAGGTGGCACCAGGAACCAAGTAGTTTGCTCTCAGTCCTCCGGTAATAGGACCAACCCCCCACCCCATGCCCATTTTGGCCGCCTGGCGAAGTGAGTATGTGTTCTTCTCTGATGCTGCAGCAGCACTGATAATCGCTGCTGTGTATGCATGGAACTGTGCGTCCTCTTCATAGATCAGCTGATCATTTCTCGCATCGAATTTCAATTGTTCTGCTTTCTCTCGTTTTTCATTGGTAAGTTTATCAGACATTTGCTGATAGCGCGCATCGTTCAAAAGGTGAAGTTCCTCCCTTTTTTTCTGTGCAAATCTTTGTTCATTTTCCCAATATAGTCTGTCCTCCTCTCTATTGGCTTGGAGTGTGAACCACCCCCTCCGTTTCTCCTCTGTTGCGATCTGCTCATGTTGTTTCCGTTTATTTTCCCTGTGAGCTGCGATGGCGTCTATCATGGCCTTCCTTTTTTCGTTCTTTTCATTGAGGGCTTGCACCCACTTAGCGTCCTGCTGGGCCCGAGCTACAGCCAGAACATTGGCAGCGTGCTGCTTCTTTTCATGCATGTCCTCCTGCAGCTTCAGAGCCAACTTCTCTGCCACAATATCCCTGCGCCTCTGCAGCCCATCCTGCCTGTCGCCCTCAATGTCTCTGACCATGGCGGTCCAGTTCTCTTTTTCCATTACAATTTGCTTCCGCCGCCTCTCCTCCATGTCTTTCCGTTTGGCTTCTTTAGCTCCCCAGGCTTTCTTAGCCAAGATCTGCTCTGTGTAATCTTTCAGAACGTTGGTCTGCTGGTCATGCTGTTTTTGTCTCTCCAACTTCATCTCCTTTTCATATTGCTGCTGAATCTGCCTCCATGCATTCACCTCTCTCCCTTTGTCCAACTTCTTTTGCTTTTTTGAAAGCTCTTTCTCCCACAGCTGTTGCTTCACAAAATCAGCAACGGATTTCCTCTGCAGTTCTCGTTGCTTTGCTCTCGCTCTCTCCTGCTCCATGGCCTCCTCTTCTTTACACCTGAGCAGCTCCATTAACTTCCTGTTTTGTTCTTTAGCATGGTCAGCTAACATCTGTTTCTGTCTGACCTGGTGATCTCTTTCTTTCAGGGTCTCTGACAGCACGAGTTGGCGGTGGAATTGTTTAACCCGGTCACTGTTGAAGAACTGTTGCTGTGCAAGGTTGGCCATGGCCTCTTCTCTGCTCCGAATCATGATGGCTTTACTTCTCCCACCCTGCACACCTTGACCTGTAGCCATTTTTGTCTTCCTCAAGGAAGACAGGGTTTTAACCGATGACCACTGTTAAGAATACATAGCACAATGCAGATCCTCAAAGTGATCTGGAGTTTCAGTATGGTCCTGAAGACTAACCCCATAATTCTATGCTTGCCATTTATAGTTTCTATAGATGGCACTACTGTTACGTCATGCAAGTAAAGTTGAACAGAATTGGCCTATCAACTGGGCCACGCCCCCATATGTATGACACACTTGCAAGGGGCAACGGGGTGGGGAAGACCTGGTAGTAGCCCAGTAGGCTAGGACGATAGTAGCCTTTTAGTAGGACGAACGATATAAATAATCGTTCGTTCTACTATAACGATATAAATAAATAGAATGAATTTCTGTAGTATATTCCGCTTTGCGATTCTATGTTAACTAGTAATTGTCACAAATATTCTATATAATATATTCTCCCGATGCACAAAAAAGTCTATTATTTGGTCGAACGATTTCAAGTGGCTAAAGCCTTTCTTGACAGTTAATGATGACTGTTTTGTGCGCGATCGCTTTGAATTACACGATCGTGGCGCAATCGAGCTCGATTTAAAATAAATGGTGGTTTAGAAAATAATAAACAGTAAAGCTGGCATGTTTGCTACACTGTGGTTCGATCGGCGACCTGTACAAGTGCAGCTTTCTCACTGTGGATATACTGGTAACAGAACTGGATCCAAGCCTTATTTATTTATTTAATCACACTGAATTTAATTTTATTTATTTAATCAAACTTAGTTAATTAATGCACGATTTCACGTGGTCTTGGGGCCACCTGGCACCACCCACGTTTGAATGCGTGGCTCTTAATTGTACTGGCATATTATTGTCAATAAGGAGAACGTCTCCACCTTGTGGTAGCCTACTGTCGTGCCAAAATCGGTCGAAGTTCCAAAAGAGTTGCGTAACAATGGATTCGAACATCCGTTGCTATGACGATGTTGTAGCGTTTCCTTAAAACTCGATGGATAGATAGAATCTGTGGTATCGTGTGCCTTCAAAATTCTCTGGCTACCTGATACAACATTTCTAAGTAATCTGTACCCAATCTGTCACAGAACAAAAAAAAGAGACAAACATAAATACAGTACAATGCAAAAAAACATATTTAAAGCCATAGCAATAAGACAAGAGAATCACGAGAATGGTGTTCTCTAAATGTTTTTTATTTTTAGTTGTGTTTTAATCATTCCAGTAATTGTCCAGTGTTAAATGAAAACATTACCTTATAATTAATTTTACATTCCTCTCCTATTACAGAAAATGGTTGTGAATTATATAATAGTATTATAGAAGGTTTGCAATTTATTACACGCACATTCAATTTGTGTTGATAATTGTGATTAATTGCACAACTGTTCATATTCTGTTATGTCATCTGATCTTTTGCCATTGCATGTATTTCACAAACACCATTATGCTGGTTGCAAGGGGTACAGAGGCAATTCTTTGTTGCTGGAGCCCCAATAAATGAGTTTCCCCTGTAGCCTATGTAATGTGGTGGGTGTGGTGGTACAATAAAACCCCAAGAACAATAGAATTAGAATAGAATATAAATCAGTTGAAAATACATCTTTACTGCAATGAAAATGTCCCTTAAAATCTTAGTTTACAATACATTAGATGAAAATCACACGTCAACAATACAACTTTCAACACAATGCAGTACATGTTCCTGATGGTATAATTACCCACTGCTCGTGTAGCTTGCCCATGTCTTTATTTAAGTTGAAACAGTAGAGGGCATAAATAGTTGTAGCAGTCATTTCCTGGCTAGTTTAATTTTGAACATAATGGGCCCTATCTTGGCGATCTTGGCGCTTAGTCTAAGCGCATGGCGCTAAGTCCATTTAGGGCGTGTCCAAGTCCACTTTTGCTATTTTAACGGCGTGTTTTTTTGGCGCTAAGCACGGCGCATGGCGCAACTGGGCTGAACCTAGTCGCTTCATTAATTATAGGTGTGTCTTGGGCGTGACATTCAATAAACCAATCAAAATGTCATATCCCAATTCCCTTTAAAAGCCTGCTTTTCCACCTTGGCGGATTGCTTATGATGGCGAAACAGACATGCTCGTGCGTGTTTAGTGTGATCAAGGAATAGGCTAAATGGAGTATGATCAATATTATTCGGACTAACCATTAGCCTATGAGTTCCCGGTAATTCCAGACAGGGCTGTTATTTTACAAAATATGTGCGGTTAAATTTCGCTAAAATTCGCTAAAAGGACCTGCAACAGCTGAGAATAAGCTATCAATGGCTTCAGTCTCACCTTAGAAAACGCCAAATTAGCCTGCTTGTTCAGCGAATTTCGTTTGATTATGCAATGAAAGTGTCAAACATCAATTCCAAGAGGCTGTTCTCATGGAGTTCTCGAAGTTCATTAGGCTACCTGCATAGTAGGCTAATATTGATTAATAACATACATACCGTTATTTTGCCTTAATGATGACACTAAATAGCCTACAATAAAGCTGTCAGGTTCGCAACCCATAAGTTCACGCATATTTCCCCTTGTTTAATACATCCTGTTTATGGAAATGTGACCAACCTGTTTTACTCGTAGCGTAATCCTTTAAAACAATCCACTTTCCCAGAAAGACCGTGAAACGTGCGACTTGGAAACGGAGAACATGCAGCTCACGTGCAGAGAATGGCATTAAAATTAATTGTGAATTAATTGTGAAACGTGCTGCAAATTTGTTTTAGTTTCTAATTAGACGCTTAGTTCTCTTTAAAATCGTTTTGCTCAGTTAAGGAATAACGGGTGAAATCAGCTGGGTTTTAAACGGTGAGAGTATGGAAACCTGGTCACTGTAATTTAAAAAAATATGAAGGACGAAGAATAGCTAAGGTTACAATTTAGTTAACATGGTGACATCTCCGTTTTTTAACCATAGGCTATCGAAAAAAACCTTATGCACGCTGTAGCCTAGGCTATTTGAAAAACAATAAATGCAATATTCACTGGACAAGGTTTTGAACTTTTTTCAGTCACAAACCATTCTATTTACTTACAAGCTGCATTCATAGATAAACAGAGCTGTATTGTAATGACATCTGAAGCGCATTTTCAGAACTTAAATGTCCGTCTATTGCCGTGCGCGAGTTTTCCATTGAATGACAATTCACGCATTAGGTGCAAAGACAATTCGCGCATTAGGCTTGATAGCTATAGGTGTTATTAGCTCCTTTTTAATGGATAGCCATTGTCCCGTACCATCGCACATCGCCTGGATGTTGATGGAGTGGGCTGAGAGCAATGTAATGTGGCATTGTTTCCCTTCGCTGAGGGAAAGGTATGTGGACCTATGGAACCTTTTATTATTATGCATTTTTGATATAGCCTACACAATAATAATATTTCACATTGTGATCTAGATATTTTAGTCATGCCTGTGCACGCCCCTGTGTGTAGCTAACAGACAGGAGGGTATGCGCGTTGTGCACACGCCTAT